>CACRXP010000168.1:568778-598926 GCA_902702965.1 Spirometra erinaceieuropaei
GGTCGTCGCACACATCGTCCTGGCTTGACAGGGCGGCGATATTAACTCGCGGCGGCGGCGGCGACAGTAGAGACGCCTGTCATTCCATCCATCTTGCTTCGCTAGCACGTGCGCACCATTCCTATCGATCCGAATGCGTGTGTGTGTGTGTGCGTGCGCATCTAGCTACTAGCTGCGTTCACACAAACAGGCAGCTACTCGATCTCGCTCTCTCTCCCGCTGCATTCTGCTACCGCGCTGCGCGATCGAGACCAAGCCCCCAGTCGGATATCCATTGTGGTGTTACTATAAGGGCTTGACGAGCGCAGCACAAGTTTTCAAAGTTTGAGCCTGTTCCAGGAACGGTTAGGTTATGTTCTTTATTGGTTGCACACCATACTCTAGATGATGTCTCCTGGAGGCCACCCCTTTGCCCCTATCGGCAAACTGGATCTAGCTTCATTGTAGAGGCAGGAGAGAGAGAGAGTGCTCCTTTATTTTGAAAGACAGACAGGTTTTGTAGCTAAAAATTCACGAGCAATCATGGTCCAACAGAAGTAAAAATATAGATTTCAGCATGGCTACTTAATATACTATCGCGAAAATCCCTTTAGGGGTGTAAGGGCATAGTCGGTAGGCAGCATCATCGACCAGCAGGAGTGAGAGAGGAATAAAATTCACCCAGTTGGTTAAATAATCCGCTTCTTTCGCCAACGCAGAATAACTTCCATGGGCGGAGAGGGAGAAATTGCAGCTCCGTTCGAAGGGTCTGGATTCCTAGTGTACGCATTCCATCTGAACACGACTGAAGCATAAGCAGAGAGGCTGTGTCGGTCTATACACCGCCTCCTCATCATACCAGAAGTGGATTACCCCACCCATATCATTATGAGTAAAGACATAGTATTCGTCGAAAGGGACTGTTCTTGCTGTGCAAAAAATTGTCCACGCTGTCATTGGACCTCAGCGAGTACAGCCAGAGCCAACAGGTTCATGGCCTTCCGATTGGGCCGCGGCACGCCTGGCAGCGATGAAATTGACCGATTTATTGAAAGAATTGCTTACTCTAATTCCTGGACACGAGAATGGGCGTCTCCACACACCCTTCTGTCTCACAGTACTTCAAGGTTTCGGGATTGTTCCCAACGGCCAAATCTGAGGCCTCATCTGATCGCAGACAGTACTCATTATTTCGTAATAGCGCTATGCCTCGTGGCCTTTTTATGAGTAATTGATCCCTCAGATGGGTTCCCAGCCAATCGGGAAAGTATTATTTGTTCTGCATCATCCACGACAGCCTCGTCGTCAGACCTGAGAGCCTGTTTATTGTGCAAGTGACCTTCACCGAAGGCCTGAGAACGATCTAGGCCGATAACCAGAACCGGTCTTCCTGGAGTTCTTGTTGACGGGCGAGCTGAGGACTGGTTAGCAAAGCACCGATCCGTGGAAACCCCTGTAGCACGAGCATTTAAGCCCTCGCTGACCCAATATCTGTGGCCGTTTACTTGACAGGGGAGCATCCGCCGTATGCGGAAGTTGGAAGGACTCATGATTGGGTACTCGACTATCGAGCCGGATTCGGGAGACAGCGTGCCCGATCAGTCCTTGGTGGTTGTCCAAGTGTTAGCCGGCAGAGAATGGCAATTCAACCAGACTCTCACGTTCATCTTAGCTACCACTAAACCTAAGTTCGCACATTGAGTAGTCCTCTCATTTTCCATTCCCTAGGCAATTTCTTTGGGGTTAACGAAATGTGACAGATCCCACCATACTCCAGACACTTCATAATTCACATTTCTAAGGTCGTTTCACTAAGGCAGGAATCGCACAACCGAAAGAAAATATCAGTTAAGTTGCCCAACCGGCTGACTTAACTGCGATGGCTGAAGCGCAGAACACCAATGTGAATTGAGAGCGGCCGCCATCGTCAGATTCTGTGAATTCCTTGTTTAACCTTTCTATCTTGCAAAAGTGTTCGCCCTACCGTGTGTCGGTGTCCGCCAACCGAATCACACCTCTTGATGAAGTAAACCTGGCAGTCCATATCCCTCCTGTTAACATCTACATTCAAAATATACTCAAAAGCTGCCTGCTTAGTTTGTCTTACGCGACACCTTTCACGCGGCTCCATAAACCACTGTAGAATATTTGCTCTGACTTATAAAAACATGGTGCAGGTTCTTTTGAAGTCAGCTTTACTTACTTTGTCATCCGTTTGGGTAGATGGCCCCAGGCTGTGTGTCTGTGTGTGCGGTCGTGTAACAAAACATGGCGTTGACGGCGGCGACGACGACGACGACGAGGAGGCTGATTACAGTTCCGAGAGGAGTAATTCCGCCGCGTTGTGTTTGCTGGTGTCGGCCCCAGCCCACGATCGTACACACAGACACACAACTCCTGCGCATTTATTCTCCGAGAAGAAAGTCATCTGGAAATGACGGACTTGCTCTCTTTTGCCTGCCCTCCGCCGCCGCCGCCAATTCACGTCGCAAGGATGTCAGGGCGTGGTTTCGCCAATTGGAGGGCGTTGTAGCTAGCTGTGAAAACAGCGACGCCGCCACCGCGCTACCAGCCAGTTACGACCCTATGCTGTTTCACCCAATGACGACGTTGTACCAATCGGCTGAGACGCGCAGGATTACTTTGTTCTTACAGGGCTGGTTGTTTTACAACTGCTGCACTGCTAGAGCGCGAGCGTAGACGCGCGCACAACCTCGCCTCCGAATGTGCCCTTTTTGCCACGACGGAAACGCGCTCACTCCGACTGTAGTGTTGTGCACTCTTGTGTGTGTGTGTTTATGACCTCGCGGCCTAGATGGCGTTGTAGCGTCAGAAGGACGCTAGCAAGTTTTCACGGCGCCTCTGGGACAGATCAATGTCTACCTGGGGCAACCGAAGAGGGGGAGCAAGGACGCCTCGGAAGTGCTCAGTCCAGCGACCCAGCATTTAGTCTGGACTGATCGGCGGTGTGAAGTTCGGATGAATTATGGGTCGTAGGCTGTACCATAATGGCCGGGAGGAAGTTCTTAATTTTCTTGTGACCGGCGCATATACTTGGATTTCTTCATCCTCTCTCAGCCGGTTGCTTGGCATCTGGGGACGTTTTTGTGGTGCTGTTGTTACTTTGTCTTCGAGGCTGTATTTGCGTGTACACCTCAGCGCAGACGCTGTACTTCATCGTTACCGCCGAAGCCGTCCTATTGTCAATGGCACGCCGGTCCAGGAATCTTCGTGGTCGGGGTTGTAAGTTGCGTTTCGCAGTTGGCAGTTTTTTTGACGCCTCTGTCCTCTAGAGCCTTAATTTGCTCTACGCCCTTTCTGTCTCTTTCGAGCCAGCTCCTGCCTGACCTCAATCTGATACAGCAGTGGCGTGCTCACTCTGGAGTCGTCTCCCTAGCCGGATTTTTTAAAGCCTCAGAGTGAGTAGGCCGTGGTCAGTCCGACGTTCGGTGCCGCACATCGCTCTGCGGTCTTGCCGACAGACGAACATGTACCCCAACGGTTGCCAGTGACGCCAGTACGGATGCTTCCATGTTGTTTTTTGCCACTGTGAAAAGGGAAGATCGCGTTTTTGCTAAGGAGTGTGCTGTTCCTCGCCGGTCTACAGTAGGGAGGTCTCCGTTGTCCCTGTTGTAGTTGACGATGTCATGATGCCCGATCATTCTCTCCTCAGATGACGTGGTCTGTGTCTCATGGAGTCTATACCCGTCTGCGGCTGCGCAAATGCGGGTCATCGCAGAATTTCCCGCCCACATCGTCGCATTCGGTCCGTGTTTGCGGTTCAAGTACTTATACCTGTAGCGAAATGCCCCCCCCCCCCGAAATGGACAGTTTGTCGCAGATGTCTTTCGGTGTGATGGCAAGTCCCGCCTTACCGGGTCGTTCCTTATTGGTTAAAACCACTTTGACATCACGTCACTCCTCCCTGCCCAGCCTGTAACTTCACACAAACTGAGCAATCACTTGTGTGTACGAAATATCCAGTAAGGTTATGGTTACAGACACCATCATCTCAGGCATATTTTCTGTCATCAACCAGCCGTACGCAAATTGCAGGTCAAATTATCTCCGGTCTCCTTGCTTATTGACAATTTCATCTGTCACTGATGGATTATGGCTACCGAACAGCCTGCAAGGACTCCCACGATGGGCTTGGTAAAGCGACATTTTCATGTTGACTAGAATACTCCCGACCGTGACCGACTGGACGCCCACGTGAATCCTGAGTCGGTGCCCCCGTCAGGCCTTCACGACCCCCATTTCCATGAAGACCCGCGTATGCCGGTCATCCGTCCGGTCATTCCTATACGGTTGCGGATGTTGGGCGATCCGAGTGCTAATGAGAGAAAGCCGGAGCTATTCTGGCCACCATGCCCTGAGGACCATCCTTTGAGCCAAGTTCGCTGACTTGGCCTCAAATGAAATAGCATGACTTCGCTGTGACCGCATCGTATAGACACCGCAGCCCATCCAGGAAAACAGCTCAGGCAGTTTTGGCACGTTCTTCGTCGTCCGCCTAATGACCTCAGTGTTGCTGTCCTTGATTCGGCTCCAATGCCCATCTGGTGGCCGCGAACAGGAGGTCAACACAAAGTCTCACTGGACACAAAGGCGCGGAGGTGATTCATGGGCCTTTGGTGTTCAGTCTCCGTTGTTGGAGGAAAAAATGATTTGAGTTCTCCCTCCTCTGCCACAGACGCTTACGCGTGGAGAGGAACAATTCGCAGCATTATCGACGCCGGCTAGATCAGGCATAGCCACAACTCCGCGGGGTGCAAAACCTGTTAGGTCAGTCTTGCCTAAAGCCCTCTATAGTGAGTATGTACGGTGTACATGTACTCTGCGTCTCACCCATATTCGTTTGTCTACTGACATTCTCATCGGATGGATGTGGAGACATTCCTGAGCTTGTTGAAACAGGGATTACATTGAAGTGTCAGTGGTTGCTTTTGCTGCCCCCGTGGCTGTGTAGGAAAGAGTTGCTGCATGTTGGCCGAGTCTAAGTGGACGGATCAAAAAGTGTACGTTGCCAGCAAGGATACGTGCTGTCGCGTGCGATGGGGTGCGATCGGCCTCTCCGGTTGCAGACGAACCACTTGTGGGAAGCAGCTTGCTCTGTGCGCCCGGCATGGAAGAACAGATCGCTCACCCAGCAACCGAGTGGTTCGCCTCCGTGAAGTGAGTGCACAGTTAATTCTCACCAGAGTGTAGTCGTGGAGCGGGTTGAGGCTCAGCAATAACCGTAATACATCTAACTTCTTTTCTGCGCCATTACAAGAATGATTGGAAGGTGCGGCGATCATAAGCCGCCCGGATTTGACCAGCCAAACGACCATCTGTTGGTATCCGTGAGCACACGGTCGCCCAGCAACCTAGTCAATAAATACTGTGGTCCCTGCGGGTTGCGGCTAAGAACTCGAACCATCAGTCAAACCGCCGCCTTGTTCTGACGCTCTGGTCTAACTTTTCACGGTTATACTTCCTGGAGCCCATGTTTTGACGTGTGTCGACACTTAGTACTTCTAGTCAGTTGTTTTCCCTCAATAACCCCTCACCCCCCCCCCTCTGTCGTGTTTTACTTTAGCAATAACTTCCCAGGAAACAGGCTCAAACAGTTCAGCAGCCGGCAGTGGCGCTGCGGGTGCCGCTTCCAAGTACTCCAGTTTTGGCGCCTCGAGGGTTGCACGGCTAAATAAGGAGGCAGCTCAGATCCGCTCCCGGGTGCAGCAACTGCTGGAGAGCTTGGGCCATCAACAGAATCAGCGGTTGGCGCGTAAGGCGGCTGCTGGCGCGTCTAGTGAGACTAGTCCCCTCAAGTCGTCGCCTCCCAGCCTCCTCAAGTCTCCCTCGGCGCCTGCCGCCATGTCCACACTCTTTCCCTCCAAACGAAATGGCGCTGTGGGAGGTGGGAATGGTGTTGGTGGTAGTCCTTCCAAAAACAGCCTCACCGCCCTCTTCCGCACAACATCTGCCGCTGGAACTGGCGGCCTGAACACTCGTCACCTCCGGATGAATCGCCAACTGACGGTACTTGCATCCACAGCACTTCTTTTATCACAGATGGGTGCTTGTCGATCAAGTTGCGGAACGTGCCTGTTCCGTTGTGCCTTGGGTTTCATACTTAAACCCTCGCAGGCAGTCGCACAGCGACTTCCCCTCCTCTCTCTCTGTCGATCTCTGTTCCCTCCAGACGGAAGTTTTAGCCCAAGTCAACCATTGCGTTCGATCCAGTCGATTTTACTCGTATTTGCTATTTACACCTGATGGGTAAGGAAGAGTAGAGTAAGACCGACTCTGAGTTAGCTTTACTCGTGCAGGTCGGACGTCTATTTTATTCACTTTGATGGGTTCGACGTGATTACGGCTCCCCAAAAGTTGTGGTCGGAAGGGTTTTAACCGTTGTAATAGCTTGGTCTCTGGAAATAAGTCGGATTTTAGGGTAAGTTGATTCCATAATAACAGTACAGGTAGTAGCCAAAAGTCCATACACACGTGTTTCGCCGACATTCTGTCGCCGCATGACACGGCTGCGGGGGGTTGGGCTCGTCAGTGGGTCTTCCAGCATTTCCTGTCTGTTTTCTGGTGGATACTCCAATTTAGAAATTGCTGCTTTTTAATTCCCTTAGAAATTAACTGCGAACTTGGAGTAGACCAGTATATTTAAGGTCTATAGGCTCAGACCAAATTTTTTATGCATGAATACTTGGACCGAAGTCCACCAGCCACAGCGGATCACCGCGTAATATTCATTAACTGCCGATAGGCAGTTAGTAGTATACTTTAGGGTGAGGGGATTCCATACCAACAGCACAGGCAGTAGCCAAAAGCCCATACACGCATGTTTGGCCAATATTCTGCCGCTGCATGACACAGCCTCAAGGGGTTCGGCTCACCAGTGGGTCCCCCAGTATTCCCTGCCCGCTTTCTGGTAGATACTCCAAGTCCGATTGCAATTGCTGTTTCCTACTATGACCCTCTGGCACATCTCGCTCATGTGATATACGGCTGAGTTCAATCTAGCTCATGTCAATCAAGAGTCGAGCACATTTAGACAGAAAATTCATGCCCGGTCAACCGATACACCATCGCCGACCTTTAGTCGCATTGACCTTGTCGCGGTGAGCGTGGGTGGGGAGAGAGAGAGAGGTAGGACAAGATTGATACTGACAACCTCAACAGCTCTCCGACACGGTGGTGGTTCAACGGCTGATCCATTGAGTAACTGTGGAGCAGGCATAATCTTGAGGCTGGTATTCGTACGCTTGGTTAATAACTAGCACCAGGACAGCCGGACACTGTTGTATCTGTGAATCGTCCCTTCACTTGGCCTTTTTAGTGCATAAGCCTCACCCCCTCTTTCCTTTTTTTAATAACCTCTCTGTCATTTCTTTGCAGGCGCATGATCTGGTTCTCGAGTCCATCCTCAACCTAGGCGTGAGGAAGGCCGCCGACTGGTTCAAAACTGGACTGCGAGTTGGTGGCGGTATCGATGCGGTGGCCGAGGTCGCCATTGACGCTGTGGACTATTTGAAGGATCTGCGACCCGAGGCAGCCTCCCACTGCTTCACTGACCGCCTTCTGGTCCGCAATAATCCCACCGGTCTGGATGATTTCTCACTTGACAAGCTGAAACGCGTTGGCTACTACGCCAAACTCCTAGAAAATGTGCGTCTCTTTAAAGTCCTACTTGTGTATCATAAAAGAGGAGGTCTAGGAAGTTGATATCTGGCAGAAGTGATTGAATAAGTCTGAACGATGGTCAGCGGTTGATGATTATTCACAAACGCCAGTGTTATATACCCGGTCGCAACCGACAGGACAACGAGCCCGTGGCTCAGGGCTTAGGGGTCGTTGAACTTCTAACCAACAGGTCGTGGGGTCGAGCCCCAGGTGTTCCACACTTCGGGGTTGGGTATGATTGGCTGACGACGACCAGTAAGCCAGAAATTACCGTCCCAGTCTCCTTTATCTTTGTCGGTAATTTTGTTCTGCCTATACATGAATATATATACATATATATGGTAACTGACCTATCTCGCAAGATCTTAATCGAGATTCTGAAATATCTTTTCGATCAGAAAGAATTGATGTGATGGGATTTTTATATCGATTATCGTGAAACATGATCCCACTTATTTCATGTATCTTCATAAATCTAAGTTTACTCGTTTGGCGGCAAATTACGTCTTCAAGCGTTGCACTTGAAAAAGGGTGTCTTTCGGTTTTAGATCTTTTTTTACAATTTCCGATGCAGTTAGCCCTGTATCTAGATTTTCCAAACTGCATGCTGCATACTTTCCGCGTAATGAAAATCATATATTCCTATATGCTATTAAGATGTCATACAGACCTTATAAAATTTTGCAATGGATGTGGACCATGTTGTATACCTCGTAAGCAACATTGATTAATGACATGTACGTTGTAGTGTGTATGTTCATTTCACGGCCTTAAAATATCTCATAATTGCAAACGTTTTTGGACCCAAAGATACCCTTTCGTCGATCATAAAACGGCGTAGGCGTACTTTGTTACGAAATGAGTGTATAAAGAATATTTCGAGCATGTTCTATGCAATATATTATTTAATTTCTAACGGCATCTAAAATCTGTGAGAATAATCCATACCACTTGAGTAGTCATTTTTGCCGACTGTAATTTTTGCAGGCGACCCGAAAGGGGTGCATTTAAAAGCCAGCATCTTTGGATTATGTTGTATGATAATCACTTGTAATCTCATTTATTTGAAACTATTTTAGTTATATATATACATATATATCGTAGGGGGCGCTCACCGATCGTTCATACGGAACTCACTCGTTCCGTTGTGCCTTAAGGGCTCTATCTCGAGCCCAACCAGCAGCCGCACAGCGGCGCATGATTTATAGGCAGAATGGTATTACCATGGTTATACGATTCCAAACGTGCATAAAATCGATACTGCCTTTTTATTCCTGCCAATTAGTCATGGCGGCGAGTTGACATTGGCATGAATTGGCTGTTGCCTCTTCCACTTTTCCAAGGCTGTTCTTCACGGAGTCTACTTCAATGTGCTAATTAATGCGTGATTCATCAGAGTGTACAGCCTCCTAAAGTTGTCGACCTTTCTTAGGCAGACACACACCAACAATGCCAGTATTCTCCCGAGCAAATTTATGGCCGGTTTCCAATGTATTCTTGACGACTTGGTACAAGAAGTCTTGCCCCTTCACGACCAATTGATGTTAGTGTATGCATGCAGAGGCCGACTTCCCAGTTTGACCACAGTACACAACACTGAAGGTTTCATGTGGAATTTTGTATACAACGTCTTTATCTAAGTAGCTGACCCTAGCCTAAGGGTGCACAAGCTGATTCTGAAGTATAAGCGTCGGTTTGTGCGCCATGTGTATTTGGTGCTTCCTCAGGTGTCCTTCAATTAGCTCGGACGCATTCTTAATGCACGGAAGTGTGCTCCAGACTTTCGGTTTGGGCATTTGGTCAGAACAGTTTAGTTCCTTGTCTTTTTCCCTTAATCTCTTTGTGTCATGCATCGGCGTGCAAAATCTCCAGGGTACTCATTTTTGGAACAGTCTATTTGGTAACTATCACTGTTTGAGCGGTGCGTTTTTGCTCGACAAAGTCGGCGGACAACAGCACTCCGTTTGTGAGCAATAAGGTGATTGGTCTTGTAATGTAGGACAACTTCCACCTAAGTTTCTTTACGGTAAACTGGTATGTAAAATATCCCGTCGGTTTCTCGCCATACGAGGACGTCGAGGAAAGGGAGTTTGCCGTCAACTTCTTTTTCGAGCGTAAACGCGATTTATGGTAGTGTTGAGTCAATGACAATAAATTTGACTATGAAGTGATTAAGCTCTTTAGAGAAAAAATACAATTTTTCCTGCGCAAGTTTTTGAGGATGGCCTCCCCGTTCGTCGTCAGACTATGGGTGGTGTAAAACAGGTAACTAACCGAGTCTGAGGACGACCCGGAGAACCGACGTCGAAAATTTACCAATAAAGTTCTTACTTTTCCCAAAGAACCGACTGTCTTTAAATCATATATATATATATATATATATGTATCAGGAATGTAAATACAATGGTAGAGGAGCGCCTACCGGTTGTTTTTGCGAAACTCGCTCGTTTCTTTGTGTCTTACGAGCTCTCTCTTTCGAGCCCAACCAGCAGCCGCGCAGCGGCGCATGATATATAGGCAGAATGATATTACCGACAACAGCAAGTGAGACTGGAATGGCCATTTCTGGCTCATTAGCCGTCGTCAGCTAGTCATACCCAACCCCGAAGTGTGGAACATTCTGGGACTCGATTCCGCGACCTGTTGATTAGAAGTCCAACGCCTCTAACCACTGAGCCACGGGCTCGTTGTCCTGTCGGTTGTGATCGGGAATGTAAAGTGGTAGAGTTGCGCTCACCGATCGTTTTTACGGTAACCACTCGTCCCGTTGTGCCTTAAGGCTCTCTCTTGAGCCTAGCCATATATGTAAATATGGTAGAGGGGCGCTCACCAACTGGTTACGGGTTCGAGCCTCAGGGGTTGCAAAAAGCGGGGGTTGGGTATGGCCGGCTCATGACAGCTAATAAACCGGAGAAGACCAGCCCAGTCTCACTTGTCTTTGTTTCCGGTCTCCCTCTGCATATATTATTGGGCACTGTGCAAATGCCTACGGACCCTAGATCGAACCTCGAACTAGAGCTGGCTGACGTCCGACATTATGCCCAGGTGTTCCCCTAAAGCCACCGGAGCGGGTCGTGGGAATATTGATCCGCCCGTATAACAGGTGATCTTGCAATAAATTCTAAGGGGATTTGGGGTTAAGGTTAGGAAATGGTAATAGGTACCTCTCTCTGGGATCTAGCGCAAAGTCGCCTATAGCAGGGGGGAGGTCCTTAATCCCCTGTCCTACCGCCACCGGATAATTTTACGCGAAGCGTTGCGGGGAGCTACAGGCGACACAGTGAGGATCCTAATTAGCTACTGCCCTTTTTACGTTGAAAAGCGCACCATGGTGCCATATTTTGTCATGTTTTCGTGCATTACGGATCCTAGGGAGTTGGGCAAGGCAGTTGTCGGATGTCCCCTGGAAAAAAGATACGATGAAGCGGCGAAACCCCTCGAGTATGCAGTCTATTTCCGATTGTTTAGTCTAGGCTTTGAGCGACACTGGTAGCATGACCCCGACAGATTGTGAGATCAGGTCAGTTTACAAGGGCAACACTGGGTGGCAAACCTGTCTGGCTGCAAGTGCGTTTGTGTAACGCCTGATATCACTGTCCGTTATTGAAGCGTGCAGTCCAAATGTCGGCTAAACGTCACCAATAATCTACCGTGTCAGCTGTTATAACTGTCTGTGAATTGGCTGAGGACACGTAGATACCAACTGATCCATAAGCGACATTGTCCCTTAAAACTAAATACATTTGTTTTTTGCCCTGCAATTCGACTGTCTTTGCAAGTTCGTTTGACAATAAATGGTTATGAAGTAGATTTTTAGCACCCGAAGCTGTAATCTAGGAAGACTAGTGGCAAAAAGGTTTTCTGAACTTTTCAGAAGGTATTACAACCTAGGTTCGTGAAGCCAAAAGATGCGTGATCATGTAACCGTGCGCGTCCTCGGATGACCCACCCTACTGACTGCACAGGTACTAGCAAAAAATCCAGATACGCGTGCTTCGCTGTCTTTTTTTTTGGTGTGATAATTGCTCGACCAACACCAACATCCAACGCACGTGATGAAATTGCAGCAATTAACGACGCGAATATCGACCATCACGCCACGTGCAACGATCCCTGATGAAGGGGAGGGAGCCGTGAACATTCATAGGTATGCGGTGGCATGGCTACGGCATCCTATAAATACTGCAGCCACATGTGCATGAACCACCCTTATCTGCTTATGTCTCTGATGATGGATTCGAGCAGGAATCCGAAACGTCAGGCTAATAAAGCTCTTGTCCCGGCGTTCGTGTCTTCTTCAAGACTGCTTCCTGGGACTCGTCATTTCGCTTCTATTGACTTAGTTAAATCCACATATTTGTGGTAGAAGGGCGCGCACGATCGTGTTACGGAACTCACTCGTCCCGTCGTGCCTTGAGGTTCTCTCCGGGCCCAACCAGCAGCTGCACAGCGGCGCGTACTAGAGGCAGAATAACATTACCGACAAAGACTAGGGAAACCGTAATAGCCGTTTCTGACATATTAGCTGTCGTCATCCAATCATACCGACCATACTTAACCAACAAGTCGCGGGATCAAGCCCCATGTGTTCCACACTTCTGAGTTTGGTATGACTGGCTGACGACGGCTAATAAGCCAGCAATGGCCATTCTAGTCTCCCTTGTCTCTGTCGATAGTGTTATTCTGCCTCATTGGTATGTTGTACACCTCCGATGATGCACTTCGACCTAACTGAAAGGAAGCTGGATGAAGCTTCCTCTGCAGAGATCACCTTCCCTTGTACACAGTTGACTTGATTTGTGTGTTTGCAGCTCCTTTTCTTCGGCAGTTCCAGCGCCCGCTAATCCGTCATCTTTGCTTGCTCGGTCGTTTGTGGCCGATGCCATTAGAAACTTTCACCATCTCGGGGGGGGGTACTGCTGTCCAGTAGTATTGTCCAACCACCATCGAAACGAAGGGTCCGACCAGCCTTTAGACGCTGCGTTGTGAAATCAAAGTTATTCGTCCAACTAATCAGTAAACTGATGGCAATAAAAATTTTCTCCTGAAATTTACTAACATTATGCGACGCCTGGTTCAGTGGGCGCATAAAAGTTAGAATTTAAAGTTTTGATAAGCAAAAATTGTTTTGAGCGACCGAGGTTTCATCTTTACCTACTATTTAACTTGCACTATCAATCCTCTTTGTACCTCCCATCCTCCGCGGAGTCTTTTCAGCCAATCAGACTTCGCCAATTTCGGCCATACTATGCATTCTTTCCTTCGGCAAAAACGCAAGCCATTTAACGTCTCCCTTCTTTCAAAATAAAGGTTGACTGACTGTTGTAGGTTGTTTTTTAGTCAGATTTGGTGCCTTGTTGACTGAACTCTGTGCCTCTTCAGATGACCTACCTAAATCCGGACAATCAGACGCATTTGGTGCGCTTCAAGGACAGATTGCTTATCGATCGCCTCGTCCAGTGTATCCGGCTTTGCGCCTACCGTCTGCCCCGTCATGCTCCCCCCTCGACCTCATGGACCAATTTGCAGGCCGTCGATTCCTCCGACAGCACCGCTCCTGTACAGTCTACCACCACCAGCAGCACGGCCTCATCGGATCCGGCTGAGGTCTCTTCTCCCACAATCGTCCCTGTTGAGCACCAACCTGATCAGCAAACACTGCTCACATGTCTACTGGGCATTTTCCGCCTCTTTGTCAACATCTCTCATGGCGGTAAGTCTCTTTCTGAAGCGTCGCGTCCCCCGCGCCTTTCCGTCGCTTTATGTGAAGCCGATCAACTCGCCTCGTCCTCCCGTACCATGTACTACTGATGTGATTCCGCGAAGTCTGTTGGTTGTTGTCCGTAAGTGACCACTTTCGTGTTGTCATGGTTGACGAATCGAGGACTGTCCCAAAGTGCTCCGTAGGATCTGAATTCAGAGGTCTACCATAGCCAAGGAAACGGCTAGACGCCCGGGGTGCATTGAAAGTCCTGGCAGATGCGCCGCAGCGCTCGCTTGTCGGTGGTAGCATCTCTTGGCCGGATGTCTTGTGTCATTTTTTATTAGTACATCTTTCTGATTAGGAAGACCAAATCTTTTCATTATCTTGCTGTCTGCATGCGGAGTGTGCCATCTTTTCAGCATTGGACCGGCCTGCGTATCATCGCTTCCTCGAGCCATTCTTGTGTCCTCTCATTGGTCTGAAAACAAACCTCTCAGCCAGTAATCACTGGGCTTATTGTTAGGAAAGTAAACGACAAATTTGATTTGACCAGTGGCCATGGAATGCACCGAAAAGGACACATTTTTGGCCAATTTTGGTTGACTTTCACGCCAGATGCCTAATACTCGGTTTGAGTTCAAACGAGGGATGTTGTCCCTGTTTAGATTCAGTACTTTCAGACTATCTCGACACAGTAACTGTGATAGTCTTTATCCGGCTCAGCGAACGATCTGCAATGGCCACCGAGGCGCCTTGTTAAGGACTAAGGATGATTATTTAAACACCCCACTGGGAGTTGTCTAGTGAGCCCACTTTCAAGTGCCCTGGAATGTTTACCTACCACGTTGCCACTGCCTAGGCATCCCATAGAGCTGCTTGCTATGGTCATCTTGACATCACCTACCTCCCTCCCCCCCCCGTCTTCACATTAACTATCCTGCTGCTTCACTGTGTCCTGTCTAGAGTACGCCAGTGATCGTCTGGGCGGCTGTCCGGGTCTTCTGGAGGCCACTCTCGACTGTCTCTTTCATCTGCCTGAGAAGCTACCGCCCAGCCGTCGTTTTGACCTCCTCGTGCTCATTCTCTGTTTGCTGGCCAATCTGTGTGAACACTGTCCAGAGAACCGCATCCGTCTAGTTCATCTGGAGGTGCCCACGGAGACCGCGAATGTGGCAGTAGATGCGACCTCCGGTAACTCAGCGCCCCGCCTGAATGGGCAAACGGAGGCAGGAGCCGCCGCTGCTGCCCCTACTCAGCTGGTGGAAGAGGTCGGCTACGATGAGGATGAAGAGGTGGAGGACTTCGATGAAGATGGATGCCCCTCCAAAAAACGCGTCATGATCTCTGCTCTGGATGAGGTTGTCAAGGTACGCCCCTTGCCCCTCTCCCACCTTTCTTACAGAGCTGACCATGGCTTTATCTGTCGTCCTACCTACTCATGGCACAGAATTGAGAGACTGCCTGTAGATTCAGTTGAGAGAAGAAGGTAGCGGGGGAGTGAAATGGCGGTTGAATCTTCCCTTCCCGAATATTTCTGTCCGACGTCGAGCTTCTCATCACTTGCCGCCTTTCCTCCTCCTCCACCACTGTCAGGGATGGGCGGAGAAGAGCAGCTGGAAGAAACCACCTTTGGTCAGATGAAATGCATCAGAAGCTCTGAGACCTTCTTGTCTGAGCAACCACGTGTCCGACTGTTTGAGGTTTACTCGTTCAAAGGCTTTCCTATTGCTACGTGAGAGTACCATTCTCCGGTCTGTCTTTATTACCGGACTGAATGCCGGTGGCATGTGCCCCCGCTATGTAACTCACGCGCGCCGACTAGAAATCGATGGCCGATAAGATACGAGAACGACAGGGATCGTCACGCCAATTTCCCGCCTGTCCTGTAGGACCATTTTGACCTTAACTCCGTCTTCTTTCCCCCTCCCTCCGTCTCAGCTCTTTCTCTACCGGGAGCTCAAGGCCAAAAACCACGACTTCGAGCGGGATGATGATCGGCCGTCGGCGACGACGACGGATGAGGCGAAGGAAAGCGCGACTGAAACAGGTGGGGACACCGAGGCGTCTGCGACAGCCGCCGGTGTCCTCCAACGACCTAAACCGCCGCCCCCGCTCACCACCACCTCCTCGCACACGGTCAGTGCACCTGGTGAGACTATTGAAGAGGCCGGACTGAAGTGGCGTCTCATTGCGGGCGACCGCAAGGCCTCCAACTCCCTCGCGACAGCCCGATCCGGGACTTTAAAAATGGGCAAGTTAATGCTTTTCAGTTTTCTTTTTTGTCCTGTGGGAGCAGGTTTGTCTGGTGGACTCACAGCGTCAACTCAATTACAATGTTGACGTTTCTCCTGGCCCAAAACTGATTTTACACTCCATATACCCTCTCTGTCGAGTTTATCTCGGCCCGGCGTCAGTACTGTTGCACAATATGCTGCAAAGGTTAGTGCCCATCACCGAGAACGGGAAACGTGAGAAATTTAGAAAAGTCGTTCCGCAATATCAGCGATCTCAACCCGTACCACGTAGTTCGCCATGCTAGCTTCGCATTGAGAACCTTGTCGACCGCCTGCGACAGTCCCAAATCTGAAGAAATACCACCGCTTTTAAACAGTCTGCATTTTCGATCGTTTTTCTCAGAATATATAAAGTCGACCAGAGCACAGTAAGTGCGCCTCGCAAGTCAGCCAATAAGGGAACATCGATTCACTCGCGCAGATGACGGGCGTTGCATTGTGATGCCTCGAGGGTTGAGTGGCTATGGCGGGAGGTCCGTAGTTAGAGCTCTTCTCATAGCAAACAGCCCAAATTCAGAAAGCAGATGACTCGATTCTGCCCACCAGGAAATGCTTCTGACCCTCGCAAGTCTCTCATTTTTCAGTCCTGACGAAAAGTCCTACGCTTTTACTAGTATTTAGTCAACAAGACGTGCATTTTCAATCGTACTTTTTTGCGGCGACTGTGCATTTGGTTGTTTGACTGCCGCAGCTGCAGTACTTGCTTCTCCCCCAAGAAATCTTTTTTCGTCCGAATGCAAGTACACGTGATACGTCAGTTAACCTACTTTTCCCCAACCTCTGCCCTTCCCTTCCCTAGTTTTGAAACATTTTCTCAGCCAATTTTCGCACTGAACAAAAGGATTTCTTACTGAGACGTCGAGCCTTTTCCCTGACTCCCTCCTCCCGCCTACCCTTGATTTCAGCTTCGAGGAAATCGCGCCGAAAGGCACGCCGGAAACGACGTCGGCTTGCCCTAGCCCGCCTCAAAAACCCCCAGCACCGTCGTCATGGCGAAGAGGACGATGAGGAGGAGGATGACGAAGATGAAGAGGAAGAGGACGAGGACGATGATGAGAGTGACTATGATGAGGACGATGACGAGGAAGAGGAAGAGGAGGAGGAGGAAGACAATGAAAGCATTGGCAGTGGTGCCGATGTTGAGTTTGTCGCCGAGACGGCAGAGGAACAGGCGAAGTTGGCTGAACGCATGTCGTCCGCCAACCAACACATGGAGGACTCCGTCGTTGCAGCCTATGCCGGTAAGCCTTGAGGCGAAAATTCCAGTGGTTCGTAATTTCTGTCGATCAGGCCCTGATCCCTGTTCACTGACTTTTCAGCCAGATTTCAAGCTTGAGACCTCCCTGGAGTGTGGCACGCCAGCCACGGTGCGCCCTAGTCGGCACGACTGGGAGAGGCTACTGAGACATAGGAGAGAGGCTAGCGAGTTTAGGGTCGATCGAAGTCAAATCTAGCGCCTTAGTTCCTCATAATTCAATGTGCCTATAGTCATGGCTTGGAAGATTACCACATGGCGGGATGGATCGGTCCTGCCTAGAACCGAAGGGCAGGCTGCAATGAACCACTCTTTATTCGGCCTGTTACATGCAGTGGGGACCGTGTCGCGCTTGGGCGTTGTGCTTTGCCTTGTCTCAATCACTGCACTCTCGCCTACCTGCGTCCTTCACTTCGCCTATCATCGGAATATAGTCATTGTGGGAAGGTAGAGTGGGTTGGGCGTGCATCAAAGGCCTCCTTCTGGTAACATGGGATTTGGTAGCCCCACCTGATGGACACAATATTGTTGGGGTTAAGGGTTAGGGTTGGGGGTTATGGTTAGGAGTTAGGGTTAAAGGTTAGGTTTAGCGGTTGGGGTTTAGGGTAGGGGGTTATAGTCAGGGGTTGGGGTTAGGGTTAGCGCAACCATTTCTCAACCATTGAAAGTACAACCACGCACTCCCGATAGCTTTTCTTTTGCATACAACTACTTGACCTCGTCGCCTGTGCGTTCTGCGGCTCCATCTGTAAAAAGCCCTGTTACCGCCGGTCCCGTACTAGAGGTTACTGGTGTGTGTTTACTTCAGATGGGGCTACCAAACCACATCCGACCCTCCTCTATAGACGACTAGACGCGCAAGCCGTTACGGTGCTTTTTTCACGCCATTTCTATCCGGAGGTGGTAGTGGTCTCGTTGCCACTCATTAGTTGTTGCGTTATGCCCCACCTCAGGGCCCACGTTACATTGTTATTGTTTTCATGTCTAAGACTGCTTTTTATTCAAGGACTAAATTGGGCACGCATAGAATCTGTTAAGTTACGGTGGCTAAGGTAGACTACAGTGCGTGACCGATCCCATGAAACGTTGGCCGAAATTCTGGAATGTGTTTTCGATTAGGAAGGATTACTTAGGTGAGGTTGTAATATTGTTTAGCATGCAGCATAATTCAATAGCATTTCGAACTCACCAAAATGTCGGCTTTTGGATGCACTCCTTTCTGACCTGCGGAAACCGCGATCTGCAAAAGAGGGCTACTTAAGTAGCATGCATTTTTCATATTGGTTTTCGATGGTCTTACAAATTCAAATATATTTTATAGAAAACGTGCACAAGAAGATGCCTTCTTTTACTCGTTCGGTAGAAAATCACACTGTCTTGATATTTTATACCCGAAGAAAGTGTATATTCAGGTTTTAAAAAAGTTTTAATTATGAGATTTTCAAGACCGTGCGATGTCCATATAAACAACGCAATTTCTGCCCGAAGGTAGTAATGTGCTTGTTGCTGCTCATTAGTTGTTGCGTTTTGTCCCATCTCAGAGCCCACCTTTCGTTTTTATTGTTTTCATGTTTAAGACTGCTTTCTATTCAAGGACGAAATTGAAAGCGCATAGAATCTGCTAAGCTACGGTGGTTAAGGTAGACTAGGTCGTTCTGTTACATTCTTAAAAAGGCTACATTGTTCATGCTTCTCCACGAATACTGTTGGCTCTTTTCGTATCCGACAGTATTAGTTTGGGCAGATTTTGGCTTCCAGCAGAAGTTGAACCCAAGCCGCGGCCCCTCTTGTGCTTTGGCACCCACGCCCATGGTCGTTCGTCTGTTCTTACTGTTTGCATGGTGGGTGGTATGTTTTGGTGGCGGTGTTGCGGCACATTCGGGGCGAGGGGTGTTTTGCGGTAGCTCATTGTCTACTTTTCCCCCGAGGGCATGCTTCTTGGTTAAATGAGTGCACCTCAGCCAGTCCTATCTCCTCCACGCCGAAACGCTCTTGTTTTTTTCGGAGTCTTTTGGCACTTTGGATGGCTTTTAGTGAATTATGGTTTTGCGTGAAAGTCAGACGCGAGTCCCTGCAGCGTTCCCTGTTGTCCCACGTGCTCCGCTTCACCGGTTGTTTGGTCGGCCGGCCGAGAATCTTGGCCGCGTTACCCTGACACAATGACTCATTTTAACAGCAAAAGCTATGCCTGCAAGCTCCATCAATGATTGCCTTCTCCTCTTTTTTCCCTCTCCGTGCGTGCCCACACAGCCCTGCTTCTCGGCTGTATCCTCCAGTCCAGCCCACGTTACACCGAACGCATTCGCGCTCGACTGCCCGACGGTAAATTCCGTCCGCTGGCCATTATGTTGGCCAAACTGCTCGGCTTCCTGTCCCTGGCCAAGGGCGTGGAGACCGCGGGTTCAGAATCCATCCTGCGCATCGTGCGTGTCCTCGAGGCGCAGGACCAGCCGCCAGAACGGGATCGTCCCAGTCATCGTTCCGGCGTCGCCGCCGCCTCCTGTCCCACCACCCGGCTGGCAGCAGCTCGGAGAGAACAGCACAATTACTAACAGCCACCGCTGTCCCCCTATCTATTCTTGTACATCTAAGCACACAGACACCTCTCTGTATATTCCTGCTAAAATAACCCCCCCCACACACCCACACACGTTCGATCGCACGCACAGCTCCTCACGTGTATTTGTTTCCTGTGTTTTTCACACCCTCGTATATTTACGATGCCCATCCGTCTTGGCCAGGGGATCGGTGAGGTGACGACACGCAGCGACTCCCCTTGATGCATTTCTTCTACTCTAGCTACTATCTCCACTCTTCCGCCCCCCCCCCCGCTGTGCGACCGACGTCTGCATTACCTCTATGGGCGTGTCCGTGTTCGCATGCACGTTCGCCCCTTTTTTTACCAAATGCTGTTTGCAGGACCTCACGCCCAGGCTTTCCTCCGTGGTAAAGACGAATAGAATTGTGTTACCATGTCCCTTCCCCACCCTGTTTGAGTGTGTCTCTACTTGTTTACACAAAAGTACATCGTTTTGTTTTCGGGCTTTCAACTGTCTTGCGCCGTTACTGTGCATCCTTGCCTCCACCTTGAATGCCCGCGTGAGAGATGGTGGAGGTGGCGTTGAGACTTGTCGTTTCTCCACTGCACTGCTCGTCTGTGTGGATCCTGCCTCAGCAGCAGCAGCAGCAGCATGTAAACACTCCGTCTAGAGTGCAGTTCGTAGCAGGAACATCATTGTCTTAGATGGTCCTGCCTTGTTTGCATGCGAGGAAGGCATACCGCACCTCTAGGGCCATCAGAATATTCGGATCGTCACCGGGCCCCTCACCGACAAGCGTTGTTAAGCTTCATGCTTCGATCCGAGTTCGGCTGACATCCGTGTACCGAGAGGATTGCCGCGCGAGAAGCAGCTTTGTAGTCGTTTGCCCGTGATGTTAGTCGGCGTTGGCCACCTCGTCATCAAACTGTATCTTGGTGGCCGGTATTATTGGGCACTCGGATGTTTTCCGTGAGCCAAATCTTGGCCCTAAATGTGCTTTGACAGCTGTGACTGGTTGTAGTCGTCTTACTTGCCACAGACTACTGCTGCAGATGTATGCGGACATCGAGCAGGTGGAAACGAGGCTCGGGATACTGTGGTGGCAGCTGGCTAAGCGGTGTAGGCGGTGATTGAGAGTGACGCGCATGCAGTCATACTTCGTAGCCGTTACACTAGCACTCCGTTGCCAGGTTGGGTTCTCACAGTTTCTGTGGTTGGAATGTTGTGGTCTGTGTCCGCGGGATTGGCCCGAGGTAGGACCAGTCCGGTGGAGGCGTGCGGTCTCAGCATCAAAGCCAAGAACTCGAGAGGCAGCGGATCGACACTAGCTATCCTCTTCTGCATGTAGTTCGCTTTCTGTCGCAACAGTTGTGGATGTAGCGTCGTTCTCCGACGCTGCAGTCCGGCCCTCCCTGCCTGCATCCAGTTGGTCTCGAAGTCTGCAAATCCGTTTTCTGCGACAAGTTTACGTCCCTGTCTGGGCGGGGTACTTGGGATTCCTCATTTATTTCCTCGAATTTCTGTCCTCATCTGTAGTGGCACTGCCATGATACAGACGTATTTAATGGCGCTGGTCTGTTTTGCCTCAGCATTGCATATATGCTGAACACGGTGGTCGATGCCAGGCCAGGGGTGTCGGGCGTTCTAGGACGAGTCTTTACGGAGATAACAGTCTGCCTTGATGACATCGCCTCAACAAGTGCAGTGTGAGGCCTGGTCTTTGACGTGACCGCCCACACATCTCCTCGCGCCAGACTTTGCGTTACTTTTTTTCTACAGAATGACATCTGGGGCGGAGTGGGGACAATAAAGAGTGGCTTTCAACTTCCCCTAGCAACGCGTCCTCACCGGCTTTACTTGGTTGTAATCAGCTTCCAGCACTTTGCTGCATCAGAGCTGTGGCCGGGGGAGGTACAACGGAAGCAAAGCAGACCGGATGGGCTCACATAAAGTTTACCGGTCAGTTTTGCGTGCCGGGACTACGCCAAAGGCGTGTAGGGGTTTATGGGTATTCCTGCGTAGCGTAACAAATTTTGCTGTTGCGGCCAATACTGCATTTCGGAGCGCGAGTGGTGCATCGAGGAAGCTAATGTTTCGCGTCCGACTTTAGGTAAACTCACACATTTTTGAGGAGGTGGATGGCTGCTGCCACGCGTCGCACTTTTGCTACTTGACCAGAAGACAAGGCGCTAAACTGGGGACTGGATTCGGTCACGTTTTCAACGCAGAACGAGAGTGACGACAAAGACCTGGGGAAACCGAAATTTCGGCTTATTAGCTCTTGCCAGCCAGCCAGTCACAACCAACCTCAGTTTTAGGGCGTCTGGAATTCGAACCGGGGATCTTTGGTCACTGAGTTGGAGTTACGCGGTCGTTGTCCTGTCGGTTGAGATCGAGAATACTGGATAGGTTGAAAGGACGTTCACCGATCGGTTTAAGGATTCTGCTCCTCAGACCGAGTAGACCGCTACAGATTCGCCATCAAGTTTACCCCGTTGCCGTAGCACAGTCGTACAGACCCCAGACTCCGCTTGGAGATGCCTTCCTGGGTGTGCCCGCCCTCCGCATCACAATTTATCAGTCTGACTGATTTCAATTCAAAGCGTTCAGTGAATATCCATCCAAATGTTTTCTGCGCCTTGAAGATTGCACGAAATAGGATGAACGAAAGTGGGTTTTAAGCAGGCTGGGGCTCCACCGACTGATATTTCTTCAGGTGACGTCTGGACCCCTGAAGGTATGAACGATTTTATCCGGGGGGAGGGGGTGACAAATTTATGCTCCCTCAACGCCGTTACCCGTCTGCTTAGCTTTGCGTTAAGTCGTTTGGTGAAGAGTAGCCTTGCATCTGATGCGCCTCGGTGAGGAGGACACTTGTGTTGGCGTCATTTTAAGCCTCATACGGGGTGAAATACAACAGCAGAACTAGGGCTGCTTTTGCTTAACACGCGTCCTGTGCGAATTTTTATGACTTTTCCGAAAAGCCCATGCATAACTTTCATGTATGATCATACTCCAGGGTCGAATGATAGGTGCTGAAGCCTCTTCGTGACACTTCGAGCGGGGCTTCGCGCATTCAAGCCCCCCAACATTCCTTGATTACACTCTTTTCGCCTTGACTGAAGACGCAGCTCCTGGAACGCATCACTCTTATGGGACACCTAGAAACTATGCAGGAATGTCGCTACCTACTTCGGTGCTATCTGCTTTTTTTAAACGACTGCAAGATGCTGAAGTACCGTTGTTCTTTTTGGAGGGCGTAGTTTAAGCGTCCTTCTAGGTGTGTGTGATGTCGCCTGCAACTTATTAAAAAAACTGTTTTCGGAGACCTGGGAGGTCAATCGGACTTGCAGTCTTTGCTGAACGTACTGGGCGTACAAGCGGCTAGCAGTAGGCGCTGGCGGGAACGTCACTTTCGGGTTATAGACTCCTTAGAGTCATGGGTCAGGTGTGGTTATGTAACCCCACCCGAGGTAAACAAACCTCATCCACCTGTAGTACAGGACCGGTGGTAATAGGGTTTTCTGCAGGTGGGGCCGGGGAACGCACAGGCAACGAGGTCAGGCAATTGTATGCAAAACAAAAGCTATTGGGGATGCGCGGTTGTACTTTGAATGGTTGATGAATAGTTGCCCTAAACTTTAATCCTAACCCATACCCCTAACCCCAACCCTAAACCCTAACACAACAGTATTGTGTCCATCAAGTGGAGTTACATGACCATATCTTATCGAGTCATGCTGATTTACGATCGAAAAGTGACCTTACATTGTACCGTTCGCAGTAATAGCAACCTCCACCGGAGAACCATGTCTTCACACAGGACCCAGGTCGGGAGGAGAGAGTGCAATAGATGCTGCACAAGTTTATCCCCACTGGAAACTAACTCGCGCGCAACTCACCGTGCCTGCTTCACCTGGCTGTGGAGCACACGGTGGACATCGTCGTGCACGATGGTCGAACTGCCGGAGGACAAAAATGTCCGTCTTGTGCCCCACGGCATGGAGGGCGCAGGTACGATGACTTGCACGTAGCCTACTTTTGAGCAACAGTGAACTTGCACAGCATCTGCCGCATGCTCTCCTCCCCAAATCACCTAAGCTTGGTATCAAGATGGGATCACGAAGACCGGGGTCGGGATCAGGAGCGGTGACTGACAAGGCTAAGCAGCCCGTCTACGCGTGCCACACACAACCTTGTCCGCACACGATGAACCGGGTTATCATAAAAACAGCGAAGGTACGGTTGCGATCCCAAACCGACCGGGTGTGTCATAGAAGCCGCGCTTAGAAGGACCCATTGAAGTCTGACTCTCCGCCCTGAGAGGAGGACCGAGTTATTCCGTCAGTCGAAAATCTCCCAAGCCACGGTTTCTGGCGCACCGTTTAAAAGCGCATCAAATTGTTTGTAGTGAGGCTTATGCACTGAGTGCCATGGGGCCGCATTTACCAGAGTCGTTCTTACACACCCTCCCTCTTCCCTCTCCCAGACACCCATCCACTGTCCGTGCCGGTCGGCCATCTGATGCGGAGACTGGGAGTAAAAGTGGCTGACAGAATTAAATAGCCTGTTTTCATGTGTGCCACACACGGCTTGACCTCCCCCACCCCCCAGAGTACACAAACGGATTGCGGTGCCAGATGAACTTAAACTGAAGACCCCACATTTAAGTGCTGAGGAGACTCCAGATCACATGGCATGCTCATCTGTAGCTGCTCGCACCTCCGGTCAGTAGAGACGAGGAATAACCGATGAAGCCACTATTTAGGTGGTCTCCGTTATTCAAGATTCATAGGAGGGTCCCACCGCAAGAACACCACAAAGAAGACAAACATGCGATCACTGGTGTAGCTGTTGTATTAGTTCTGGCTTTCAGACTCGTACAGGAGCCCACCTCCCTCCATTATTGTGATTGCAGTGCCCTAGTCTCTGAGGGTACGCTTCTGCAAGTGTCCCGAAGCTCATATTACTACAACTGCTGATCTCACGATCTGCTTTCTTGTAACAAGAGGCTGAGACTCGCATGTTCATCTCTATTCGTAAGGTGAACTTGGCGAGACGTCCTCAAATTTTCACCTGAGCCCTGCAGGGAGCAAGCTTCGATAATAGTCAGAGCTCAGGACTGGCGGTGACCGATGGCATGAGAATGGGGGCAGTTTGTCTTTGGATTCAGTTTGACAAATGGTCAAGTCCTTCCCAAAAGGTTCATTCACTCAAGACCAGCGCTCTCCGACCGACTACACTACATCTAGTGTTCAAATACAGACCTATGTACATTATCCTTCACCTAAACTGCTCGTAGCTGGAGTGATGGACAAAAGTTACCCAGGCGCCTCTTTAGGAGGGAAAGGTGGGGGAAACCAACAGACTGAGCGTCCGCCGACGAAGCACACAAGCGCGTGGGCCGCCGGCTGCGTTTAGGCCGGTCCACACTGATGGCTAACTGATGCAAGCGTGTAAGGCAGGATTTATTGGCACCAAAAATTGCGCGACGGCTTATCAGCTGCGTCCTGTCGCTTCATAATACAAATAACGAGTGGGCAGAATACAGAAGTTTGGATTCGTGCAGAAAATCAATGCAGAAACAGCAAGGTCTTGGTTGTGGGTAATTCCTGCTGATCAATAAGATAAGTAACTGGTGGGAGTGTCTACACTCCTAAAAACAAGAGCCAACCAATCGCTGGAGATCACGCGCGTTTGCTCTCTCTACAGCGCTGTCATCTCAATCAGGCGCCTTTCCATTGGCTACTCCCCTCTTCCCGAAGGTCATTGGGCCGAATGCCGGCGAACCAAAGTAGGGTGTCATAAATATGCGTCACCTTTAGCTAGTCGTGACTTGCAGTGTTTTGTTAATACACTTTCCGTGGCCAGCCGTATTTTCTTTGCTGCTTTGGTATTAGGGACCAGGGTCGAGTGCGTATACGCTCCACGTGACTTCAAGTACCAGGCGGGTCATAACAGTAAATTAAACGCAATATGGGAAGAATAGTGAAAAGAAACGTTAACGGCCAAAAGGAAGAAAGGGAAATGTGAAAATCATGAAACTAGAGGTTTCTATGGCAAAGTTAGGCTAACCACATATTTTAACTGTTTATAAAGCCTTGGTTTCACCCGCCGTACTTAGACGCCTCCAGCTAATGCAATGTCCGAGTTTTTCGTGCCCGAACAAGTACTCGTAAGGATGTTTTAGGGTCGACGGAGTGACTACTATCAAGGAGGTGTTTTGTAATGGAGGAACGCGGGATTATGTTTTCTTGCTTTAGAAGCCACGTGGACAAGTGCTCAATAGACCTGGCCGCCAACTGCCTTTGCGTTCACCCTATGTACTTGCACCCGCAAGGGAATGTGAATTCATAAACAATTTGAAGAATCGTGCATTTGCAAGGCATCCTTCGCCCGTGGAATTGGAAGAAACTTAGTAGGACTTCATAATATGAGTTCGGTCGCACTGTATGTCCTTTCAATGTTGCAACGCAGCCGTCGTTTGAGAGTTTTTAAAATAGTGTCACCCTTAAAGAGCAAAAATATAAAAACGGGCTTTTCCGGAACTGAATGTTGCGTCAGTTTTGGCCGTGTAGAGTTACTGTACTTATGGATGAAGCCTGAGGATATCCACACTTAAGCAAAGTTTCTTTGAAGCATGCAAGTTCTTCATTTACTGTATCATTAGAGAAAATGTTCTTAGGTCTTTGGACAAGAGTGTATACCAAGTACCGTTCCCATTATATGGGTACAAAGCACAAGAACTTCAAGTATTTGCGGAATGTACTACTACATCGCCGAGAACCGCACGGCGAGGGACGACTTAACTGACGGCGGCAGGAGCGTGCGAGCACGGGCCTGGAGCATACTGAATGCATGATGGTAGACGTCGAGTCCACCTAGACGGCGCGACTGTCCTCAGAAATCATCCTCAGGAGCCTTCTTCGAAGCATTAAGCAGAACCTACGTAGACATCACTGATAAACGATCGCAACCGATGAGAGTAGGGGAGACTGCCATGGGCAAGGAATCAGGCCTCAAACCCTGGGGCCTCCCGGTCTGCGGCTAACTGGGGATGCCAGGGAAGCCACAAACGAGCAGTCCGGCCTCTTCTGTCTGCGTTAGTAGTAATTATACCAAAGGAGAAGTGCCAAAAAGGTAAAATAGACTGAGGTGACTACTTCTGGCCTATCAGCCGCCGACAGCCAGCCTTGACCAGTCTCATGTTTGCAGGACCAGCGGTTCGAGCCCGCGTTTTCTAGTCATAGAACGTTATTAAGTCCGAGGTCCTACCATCGGGCCTACAAACCTGGATTTGGGTAAAGCTGGCTGATGACGGCCGATAGGTCGGAAATGGGAGGCAGCCCTCTCCCCCTTCATCCCGGACCCCACCGAGGTCATTCTCCCGGCATGTCCCGCCCCCTCCTTCACCTCCTCCAAACACAGCTGCCTCTTGCTGGCATCCCCAGAGCCCGTCGGTGCACTTCCCTCTGCTCCTTCGAGCGAGTACAAGGGATCATCCCGAAGGTCGTTTAAACCAATCTCCCTGACATCTCCCTCTGCATCTTCTACATCCGCAACATTCGAAATGACAGATGTTTCTTGGACAACACTGGCGCGCAGCTGAATGTCATCCCTCCCACAGCAGCCGGCCGTCGGTGCTTTAACTCTGGCTTCTTCCTGCCGCCGTATTTTTCCTGGTAGCTTTACCGTTGCCGACGTCCGCAGCGCCATTCTCAGTGCGGACTCTCTTGTCGCTTTCGAACTTCTGGTCGCATTCCGGAAGTCCCGTGAATACGACCAGATAACCATTCCCTTCATATTTGGCGTTCGGCCACCTCATCGTCCTGGACCCCAACCTAGAGAGTCCATTTCGGCGGCTCCTTGACAAATACCTTGGGCTCATCCCTTTCTACTTCAGGGTCTCTAACCCACTGCACGATGTTGTTCATTATACCCGTGCCACTGGTCCTCTGTGTTTTCTCGGTCCCGTTTATTCGCGCCTGTGCATTTGCCTACCACCTAGGTCGAGTTCAAGCACTTGTCTCAGATCGGCATCATCTGTCAATCTGAAGGCCCTCCACGTGGTTCTCAAGGCCGACATTGGTGACTGGCGCCCCTGCGGTGACCTTGAACGGCGTTACCGTATCTGACCGCTATCCTGTTCCGCATCTCCGCATCTTCCAAGATCGATCTGATTCGGGCATTCCACTAAATCCTCACCGAACTGGAAGACGTTTCAAAGACATCCATCGCTATCTCATTTGGCCTCTTTGGGTTCCTGAGCACGCCGTTTGGATTCTGCAGCCCTCTTCCTCCAGATGTTTTGCAGGTCTGTAGACAGAGTGCTAATATCGATGACCTCTTGGTGCTCGGCGTCTGACCAGCTTCTACAATTTGACGTTCACAATTTGTCCACCTGTGTATTCAGTGTTTACTCCCTCGAGTTTCTCGGACACTCAGTCAAATCAGCCGATATCCATTCCTCACCTTCGGAGGTTATCGCCATTCGTGAATTTCAAGTGTTACCCGCAGCACTTTCTTAATATAATGAATTTATACCGTCGGTTACTCGGGAATGGCGTCAGTACCATTCTGCCGCTCGTGATGATTCTTTCGAGTTCTCCACAGATGCCTTTACCGCCTCTAGCAAGGTGAGGATTGCCCTGGCCGAACTCACCATCCAGACCCACTCCGCACCCAGCGCATTTGTAGTGGCTCTGCATCGGGCGCCCATGGCAACGCTAGACCTCTTGCAAGTGCCTGTGCATACGATGACCCCTTCCAGGTTGCCTCTCGAAGGAAGAAGACGTTCCACATTCAACGCGGAACTCACAAGGAGGCCGTAAGCGTGGACCGTCTCAAAGCTGTTGTCCCAGTTGAGCCCTGTGGTTCCCCTACACCCCGCTCCACCTTCCCCACTCTCTATCCCACCGTCCCGTATACTCCCTCTTCCATTGTGTCCGCATCCATCAACTGTCACTTCCTCACCAAACTTCAGTACTCCAGCCGCTCTCGCTCTTTTCCCGTGCTTCCTTCGTATATCACACTC
This sequence comes from Spirometra erinaceieuropaei, assembly GCA_902702965.1. Classification (NCBI taxonomy): domain Eukaryota; kingdom Metazoa; phylum Platyhelminthes; class Cestoda; order Diphyllobothriidea; family Diphyllobothriidae; genus Spirometra; species Spirometra erinaceieuropaei. The sequence continues at coordinate 597,265 of CACRXP010000168.1, forward strand.
CGTGGACGTCGTTTTCACTTCCCTAACCGTCTGATTACTCATGTTTGTTGGACACAAATGTTTTTTTCGGCGTCGCTACATGCCGCTTTTGGTTTGGCCGGTGTACTGTGGTGGTCCGCCCACTTGGTCGCCGACGCTTCGCGTCACCGCACTTTTGTCGCCCCAAGATCTCGGTCGGTTCGCTGCTGGAGTCATGCAAGGCTTGTCACTAGTCTCGCGTGCTCCACTAACCAATCAGCGAAGAAGCTTCCTTGATTGGCCTCAGGACAGAGTCCTGTGTTGCGATAGGCGCCCGGTGTGGAGCTACTACACACCTATGCCCATTATGACTGACGCCTCCAATGTTGTGGCCGTCGCGGTTCCTCAGTAATATCTTGCGGTCAGACCCAACCCATAGCTTTCTTCAGATTGTTATTGCCTGCCAAATCGCGCTATAGGGCATCTGAACGGGAGTTTCTAGCTGCCTGCCTAGACGGGACTTATTTCCAGCACTTTCCTGAGGGCAGAGACTTCACTGTATCCAGGGGTACTTCGATAAGGTCAGCCCTTGTATGATCTGCCAGTTGGACTATATCTCCCATCTCAACTCATATATCTACCATATCGATGGAGCATGGAATGAAGTGGCTGACACACTGCCTGGACCCCCCGTTCCTCAGCTCCAACTCAGTCCCGGCGTCTACTGATGGCTGCCGAACAACGCCGTGTTTGTTGTTCCTGTGACGAGGGCATTTCCGGACGCCAACTTAAGAACTTCCCTTTGACTACTGGCGACGGGGCTATTTTCACCACCTCTCACCGTCTCTTTGCGTCGCCATCCCTCGACCACAAGATCTCCCCCCTTTTCTCCTCAACCCATCTCACCCTAGGGGTCGAGCAACCAGCAATCCGGTCTATAAGCGCTTTGTCTGTTCTGGGATGGATAATGACTTGAAGACTTGGACACGAGCGTGTTTCGGTCGTCAGCGGGGCAAAGTTCAGAACAAAATATGGTTCCCATCAACACATTCGCGGGTCTTGATGCAAGACTCATCCACGTCCACCAAGACATTATTGACCCCCTGCCTCCGTCCAGTGATCGTGCCTGTCTTCTCACCTTTGTGGGTCGTCTAGCCCGTGGGCGGAAACCATACTTCTGTGCGTTGTCGAGGCTGTGACGGCGGCCAAAGCCTTTCTCAGCCGTTCAGCTGCCATCTTCGGCGCCCCTTCTACCACTAAGACTGACCTCTGTGCCCAATTCGAATTTCATTTTTTCAGACCATCCTCTCTTTTTGGGGCCTTGCTCGCATCCTGGACGACGGCCTATCGCTCAACTACCAACGGGATGGTCGTGGAATTTCACTACCAGCTGAAGACCTGCCTATGCACCGCCGTGGATCCGAGACACTAGAGAGACCATTTTCCTCAGGTCCCGTTGGGCAGCCGCTCGACCCTAAAACCGCGTCTTGCCTTTTCTGCCTCTGTACTGGTATCCGGCGCCACGGACTGGCTGCCTGGTGAGACGATCTCTTTGGTCCCTGGCGGTGTGGACGAGGATCCGAGCAACCTTCTGTGACGTCTCTGCCAATTTATACAGACAGTCACCCCGGTCCAGCCATGGCCGACGATGTCCGCTTCTTATCTCGAGAAAGACTTGAAGATATGCACTCACGTCTGCCCCCG
>CACRXP010000168.1:614681-700453 GCA_902702965.1 Spirometra erinaceieuropaei
CGACGACCTGCGGTAGACAACCGCCGGCCACACCACACATTCACTCACTCCCTACCTCCTCCACCACCACCATCACCCCACCAGAAATCAACACTCACACACCTCATGCACCCAACTGCCACCTCCCACGCAAATGGGAAGTCCGCATCTCGACTCGGTCCCCATGCGGCTTCGGCTGCTCGGGTGACTTGAGTCCGAGACTATCCCGACACGTCAAGCGTCGTGGATAGGAAGGTTGCTGATTGACGCCCGTTCTCGGTTCACGCAGTTCGTCGCGTTGTGTGTGTGTTGTGTGGAGTGGCGGACTGGTGGGCTGGGGACGGGCTGAGACAGCACCTTCCACGGCACTCTCACGCAAGTGAGAGACACGCCGTTCAACCCCCGTTGTGTGAAATCCTGGTGTTGTGTGTATGGGGGGCCAGGTCGTGCCGTGGCGCGCGCAGTCATGGTCAGTCGACCATGACAGCCACCGCGCCCATTCCCCACTCCAGTCTGCTGACCGGCTCGGACAGTGGCTGGGGTGTGGGAGTGGGAAGGGAGAGTGAGGTCGACGACTCAGCGCATTTTCCTCACTATAATCAATCTGACGCGCTTGAAGCTATCACGGTGCGCTAAAAGCCGTGGCTTGGAAGGTTGCCAACTGACGGGGTAACTTGGACCTCCTCCTTGACCGGAGGCGGTCTGAGAGTCAGGCTGCAATGGCTCCTTTTTAATGTGGCCTTTATGGCACTCCCATCACAGTGTGGGATCCGAGCCAGGCGTTGGCGGCACGCCCAGGTGCGGCTACGGTCGTTCCAGCCTCCAAATCTCTCTTGTTTTGGTTGAAATCCTGGTTATTTGTTGTGTGGGCCAGGGGGTGTGGTGGAACGCCAAGGTGAGGGTCCGTCCGAGCCGTCCACCTGCGGCCTCTCTCGTCTCCGGTCTTCTTGACACTGTCTTGACACCGGGCTCGGGCGAGGGAGGAGGAGAGAGTGTAGGTAGATGCTAAGCAAGTCTACCGGCACTATAAACCCCTGCGTAAGTCACCGTCCCTGCTCCCATTGCTGCTGCAACTGTGGGGCACACGGTGGACATCATCGAAACCGATGGTCGAACTGTCAGGGTCAATTTAGGGGGGAAGAGGTTGGTGGTTATATTTCATTCTAACCAAGTCCAGCCCAGTGGTTCAGTGAGCGCTTTAATTTCGACTGTCGTTCCATTTTGACTGTTTGCTGAGTTGTGATTCTGTTGTAGTATCCCTTGTGCAATATCGACCACCAACTAATAAGCGTCTTAGCCCCTCAGGCTAGGGGGGTGGGGTATAGACACATTGCTTTGCCAACTGTGAGATGATAAGTAAAAAGCGTTTTGAACCTAAACTGCAAGACGAGGTGGGTTAGGGGAGGTCTGTCGAAATGCGTAACGGTCGACAAGACAAAGGTTCTCAAAGTCAGGGAAGACGGACTGCCGAGGAAGTGAGTACACGAGACTGCAAGCAGTCCCCGCAGGTGGTCTCTCCAGACAAGTTGTCCTGTGCCCGCCGTTGAGGTGATTAGCCCCAGCGCGTGTGCACGCCTTTTGCTCTGTCCCAGTGTCCACCAGCCAATCAGAGAAGACGCAGCATCGATTGGTCTCGAGCGTTCGCGAGGCTAGTGACAAGCTTCGCGCGTCCCAGCAGCGAACCGACAGGCAGCGTCAGGCGGACAAAGGGGCAGCATGAAAAAGCGGCGGAGGGCAAGGTGGCGAGAACTGCCACAGGTTTATAAGGGTACATGATTCGGGGCAGCTCGTCCGTCACGAACCGCGACAGTTGTGACTTGCGCGTGAATTCGTTCATAATGAGGCGGACCTGTTTAGCATCTACCGCGCTCTTTCCTCCCCCCCACTCACCAGACTCCGATGGCAAGGCAATCCCAAGACGACTGGACGCAGTGGCTGGCAAAGCCAAACAACCCATCTACGCCTGCCACACACGACCTGTTTCCCACTGCGTGTACCGGGTCACGACAGGGACGGCTCCAAAATCCTCCCACGAGGACCGAGCTACCCCTTCAGTTGGCAACCCCACTAAGCCACGACTTTTGACACATTGGGGTAGACTAGAGCTCCTCGTGTATGTATTTTAGTGAGGAATGCGTTGATGGATGGATTTCTCAATGTCGGCCTCACGGCCTCTTCTATCTCCCATGTACCCAGTCAAGTGTCCGAGTCTGTCAACCAACTTGTTATGGGATTGGACGAAGTGGCCGATAGGGTCGAACGGCCCGCCTAATGTAAGGGTGGAGTCAGGACGATAAGCGGTTCCAGGTTCCACTCGGAAGGGTATAGTGAAAAAACGCCAGAATGGATGTTCTTAAAAAATCCCCAAATTTCCACACAGGCACGCGCGTCCAGTGAGCAGATCAAACAGGGTGTAAATATCTAGGCGAGTCGGAAAAACTACTAACTTTTGCTGCGGTTGGCTGGTCACGCGCTCTGTTTGTGATCGGCGAGCAAGTACGAGCGTACTGCTGGTGAATATCCCCTGCGTCACGTGATGGCGGACGTCTAAGGTAGGCGCGTCAAGCAAGTACTTGGTTCGCTCCAGCACACCTACTGACATCTGCACTGTACAGACGCCGTTTGCCGAACTGCTTGGCCCCAGCAAGGCATTGGAGATCTGTCCGCAATCAAGCAGTCACCTGTCGACTTTCGTTATGCACAAGGCGGGGGGGGGGACAGAAGATCTGCGCTGCCCAAATATGCAGCCCAAAATAATAAAGAGTAACTGCGCGATTATTCCTGATACTGAATGTAACGGCATACCAACTTTAATGGTACTTTGCCTATGGCATACCAGGTGAAAATAGTCCGCGTACTCTAATGCCTTATCTGATGAATGACAAAGAGGGTTAGTCGGGGGAGAAAGAAAATCTGATGATATAGATGATGACGGCCTGTATGAAAAAAAACGGGGACGATTTCGAAAAACGCAGTGACCTCTGTGAGTCAAAGGAATTATTCAACTCCGCCGAAAACACCAAAGGGCCAAATGAGCCTGAAAGTCATCCACCGGATTATAGATTAACTCAGTTTATTAAGGGAATGAGGCTTTCGCCCTTGAGCTCCCTATTCATATCGATAAACAGAAATAAAGTCATCAATTACATCAGAAAGTGCGGAAAGTTAAAGAGTTAGCGGTAAGTGTGAGCCAGGCGCAAACTGCCGCCGCTAAAACAATCGCAGTAGTTTCTCAACAAATGAGCATTTAGTCTACACTTAAAGGATTCGGCACTTTCGGAAAGAACCACCGCATAAGGGAGTCCGTTCCATGCCCCAATGACCCTGTGGGAGAAGGCGTTCTCTCGGACGTACGAATGAGCCAGCTTCCTCTGCAGTTTGAAGGGACGATCACGCAGACGGTCAAATTGGCCGGGGTTGACCGTCTGCGTGGTCATCCCTTCAAACTGCAGAGGAACCTGGCTCATTCGGACGGCCGACGGAAGGCCTTCTCCCGTAGGGTCATTGGGGCATGGAACGGACTCATTGATGCGGTGCTATCATTCACAACACCTTTTCAACTGCTTTTCCAACTTATTGGAAACTTTGCCCAATAATTCCCTTTGTAGGACACGGGAATAGGAACTTCATCATAGCACAGATAGTCTTGCACTAGATTCCTGAATTGTGCCTCTGATCCTGACCTTCGGTTAGACCAAAGGGGTTGAATACTAAAGTGCGCAACAACTTGAGTAACCCTGTAGACATCTGTCCCTGAAGACAGATCAACTGAACGAGGGGAAGCGGAGGGAAGAGCAAATTGCCCAGGATTACCCATCCGTATGCCTTTGGAGACGTCATGTAAAAACTGTCCTTTGGGCGAAATCAACCCCTGCCTCGCAGTTTGCTTCGCGAAATCCTTGAATCTCCTGAATCTTTTAAGCATTCTCATTCATACGCTTCCTTGCACCGCTAACTGGGGAATGCATAGTCCAACAGATTCCCACCCCACCGACTCCCTTCAAAGGCATCCCGAATCACGACCGTGGTCCTTTAGGCTGTGTTTCCTCATTCGCAGACTCAAAATCCCTTAACCTTTAAACCTGGCCATATTGTGCCTTCCCTTTTTGGGCGCCTTTACTGTCAGGAATGGGCGCACACCGATCCGCTAGCCTCCCGGGGCAAACAAGCTCGGTATGGGTGACAAGAGTCACGAACAGGAAACTAGCTACCAGACTTAAGGGAAGGGGAGACGACAGAGTGCGAATACCCCGATACAGACTTGTTTCGGGTTTATCCTGCCTTCAGTTATCCAATCATAGTCCCGACCACCATCAGCTGGGACCAGAAACACAAGCGAGCGCTCTCACAGGGCGCAGATGGTTCACAGACGGGGTCTAACAGATGAGCCACAAAAACACTTCACTTCACTTCCCTACTGTACTTACCAGTGGATCTTCTTCTTTTAGCTTTAAACGACTTTGATTTTGCTAGGCTTGGCCATCAGATGGACCTTCCTTTAACCACCGTTAGTCACCAGCCTTAAATTAGCAGCCCTAACAAGAACGAAGTCTGATGAACTCACGTCTTGTATGTCACATATGATCCGACTTTGTCTTGCCCACGCTGGGATGCGTTTGGTTTTGCAACTGCGCACTACTTTATAGCCATTCTGCGCTGTGATTACGCTTTTTAGATCGTCTGTGTGAAGTCGAGAATGACAGTAAAAGGTTGTCGCTTTTTACTTTCCTCAGAAATGAACTACGAACTCGGAGTAGATCAGCTTATTCAAGATCTATAGGCTCAGACCGAGATTTTTATGTATGAGTATTTGGGCCGAAGTCCACCAACCACAGCGGGTAACCGCGCAATATTCTTTAACTGCCGACAGGTAGCTGGTAGTATACTTTAGGGTAAGGTGATACCATACCAACAGCACAGGTACTATCCAAAAGCCCATATATGCGTGTTTCGCCGACATTCTGCCGCTGCACGGCTGATGGACTTCGGCCCAAATATTCATTCATAAAAATCTCGGTCTGAGCCTATGGATCTTGAATAAACAGATCTACTCCGGGTTCATAGTTAATTTCTGAGGAAATTAAAAAGCGACAATTTCTACATTGGATTATACAATGGTAGGGGGCGCTCACTGATCGTTCTTACGGAACTCACTCGTTCCGTTGTGCATTACGGGTTCTCTCTCTCTCGAGCCCAACCAGCAGCCGCACAGCGGCGGATGATATGGGCAATATGTTATTACCGACAAATACAAGGGAGACTGGAATGGCCATTTCTGGTTTATTAGCCGTCGTCAGCCAGTCGTACCCAACCCCGACGTGTGGAACACACTAGGCGCGAACTCGCGACATGTTAGTTAGAAGTCCACGCCTCTAACCACCGGGCCACGAGCCCGTTGTCCCGTCTGACTGGCTAGCGACGGCCAATGAGTCAGAAATGGCCATTCCAGTCCCCCTTATCTTTGTCGGCAATAACATACTGCCTACATTGGAATATCCACCAGAGGGCAGACCGGGAATACTGGAGGACCCACTGACGAGCCAAACCACTTGCGCTTGTGTCATGCAGCGGCAGAATATCGGCGAAACACGCATGCATGGGCTTTTGGTTGGTACCTGTGCTGTTAGTACGGTATCATCTTACACTAAAGTAAAAGGTTACTTAAAAGGTCTTTCCATTACTTGACTTTTAAAGTCACCAGTGAAAACGTTCGAGTTGTCTCATAAGAATAAGTGAATAATACATATATTCATAACATAAGTGAATAAGTATGTTTACTCCTCCGTCACTAGTTTTGCCCAGTAAATGTCCTGTAAAGTAAATGATATTCCACGCTGGTTTTCTTCCCTGAATGAATGGGGACGCTCGGGATAAACAGTGCACGTACTTTCTCTTGGGTGAAACATTTGCCGATTATACCGGTTGCTTAGAAATTCCTTGCAGGACCCTAAACTCAAATAATCTTTGGTAAGGTGACACCATACTAACAGCACAAGTACTAGCCAAAAGCCCATACACGCGTGTTTCGCCGATGTTTTGCCGCTGCATGGCGCAGCTGCGAGGGGTTCGGCTCGTCAGTGGGTCCCCCAGCATTCCCCGTGTGTTTTCTGGTAGATACTCCAATTTAGAAATTGTCACTTTTTAATTTCCTGAGAAATTTTGTGCGAAGTAGGAGTAGATCAGTATATTCAAGGTCTTTAAATGCCTGTGTGATGGAGGCACACTCGGCGGACAGCATATGCAGAACAATGCAAGTCAGTTTTGTCAGGCGCCAACTTAAACCATCCTCCATCGTGGTTCATCCTTCATACAGACGGTCGGCCTCGTTCAAACAGGTGTTGCTTGTTGTTCATGAAGCGCCTCCTTTCATGTTGCCCTGTGCTTCACTGATAAAACTTTTTTTGAGGCCTAAACGGTTTCGGAATGAACCCCATAATACCTAGTCCATGAATGTCAGTCTGGGCTAAAGCCTATGCGCTAACAATTTTTTTAACGTATCTCGATATACTTTTCTGAAAAGATGCCTGGATATTGTTTTCTATGCATGTCTGAGTGGTGAGGAGAGTAGTCGTTTTCGAATAAGGTGCTATCTAAAAGATCAAATAGTCGTCGTAAAAGGTCAAAAATACATGACTGCCATGGGAGAGCACTAAACAATCGTTTGATGGAGTTACTTTTGCTTGTTCATTCCTCTTTGGGCGTCTGTCGTCCTCACATTCTGGAGTACGACTTTGCTTCTACCGCTGCATACAGTTAGGAGGCCCTCGGGATGCTGCAGCCTTTCTACTGCACTGCTGGGAGTGCCAACATTCCCAAAAACAAAATCTGCCAAAATATCAATGAATTACGTGAGCCTAGTAGTCATCTGGTGGATTCTAGGTGAATTACTTAGGAAATCCTGCTTGGGCAGTCAACTTACTGTATCAGATTTGGTGGATTCCAGGCGTTGCAGTAGGTTGGGCGGGTAATTTGACCCAAGTGTGATAAAACTCGCGTCGTCCGTCGGGGCCTCGTAGCTCAGGTGGTTAGAGCGTTGGCTGTACTAAAACCTTCCCCCTTACTGCGTGGGTTCGAATCCCACCGAGGCGCCGAGTTTTTCACAGTTGGGTCAATATGAAAAGCCAACCAGTCACTGGAGCCCACGTGCATTTGCTCTCTCTGCAGCCGTCATCTTAATCGGGCGCCTCTCCATTGGCTACTCCCCTCTTCAGGAAGGACATTGGGCCAAACGCCGGCGAACCACAGTAGGGTGTTATAAGTATGCCTCACGTTGCAGCTAGTCGCCTTGGTATTGGGGACAGGGGTCGAGTGCGTATGCGCTCCACGGGATTTCAAGCACCAGGCGGGTCGTAACATCCACCTTTTGGCAGAAATGCAGTCTGTCATGACAGCTCTCTTTCTGAGACACTTGAATAACCTGCATATTGAACGCAGATCAAGTAATTTTACCAGTAACAGCTTTTGCATCAACCACCTCATAAAGTATAACAAACCAGAAGGGTACTTGGCGATCATACGCGTGTTTTCGATAAATTATCATCTGGCCTGTACATTTATATGGGAAGAAGGTACAAACTGAAATGTGTGCGCGATAAGTGCAATCGATTACGGTTCGTCTTTTCATACAAACGGGATTTGTGAATAGAGGGGGGAGGGAATATGGTGTAGAGGAGGCAGTAAGTGACAGTGAGGGTTTGAGGCTTTGACTGCAACCTCGCAGGAGGCCACAAGTTCAGCGACCAGCAAGTTAGCTAAATACTGGTTTGTTGGATTTGTCTACTTACCGTTCGCATTTCAACAATCAGTCAACCCAGCACCTAGAAGAAATACCAACCCCGGACGACGAAGCCACTGTGGAAACTCGGTGTCAACTGTGAACTGCTATCCGCTCGACCGTCTTAGACGTCCTCGGTCGCGCACGTCGCCAACATCAGGACTGGTCCAACGACAACGACGGAGACATCAGTTAACTGCTCGTTGAAGAGCACCGACTGCACAAAGCCTACATGGACCATCGGACCGGATCAAACAAAGCTGACTTCTACAGTTATCGCATCGGGATCCGACGTGGTCCCGGCCGAAGTCTACAGACAAGGAGGCCGCTGGCTGATTGATCATCTCACAACGTTATTCCAGGAGATGTGACATCGAGGACGATTCCCCAGGACTTCAAGGACGCGTCAATCGTACCCCTCAACAGGCAAAAAGCGAACTGAAAACTCAGTGGTGGCTTTGGAGGCATTTTACTGTTCAGCATCGTCTACAAAATTTTCGTTTGTATCTCCCTCGACGGCCGCTTTGAATAAGAACATCTGCCGAAAAGTCAATGTGGATTCCGACGCCATCGCGGAACTACCGACGTGACCTTCGTCGCCCGCCAGTCGCAAGACAAATGCCAGGAAATGCTGACCCACATCTACACTACCTTCATGGATCTGACCAAAGGCCTCGACTCGGTGAATCGTGATGGACTGCGGAAACTCATGCAGATACTCGCATGTCCTGAACGATTCACCCGCAAGATGCGTCAACTCCACGACAGAGTGATGGCGCGCATCACGGACAACGGTACCGTCTCAGAAGCATTGACTGCAACCAACGGAGTCAAGCAGGGCTGAGTCCTCACACCTCCCCCCACCACCACTACGTAGACGCATACCGTAATGAACGTCCCAGAATACTCATTGCTTACAGGACCGAAAACCATCTTCTCAACAGTCGGCGCCCACGGGCCTCAAAGCGTCTATCCGCGACCGCAGTCAACGACCTGCGCATCGTGACAGACGCTGACATGCAACGGAGCACGGGCCTTTTCGCCTCTGGATGAGCCAACTTCCGGATGACCATCAACACAGAAATACGGTGATCATGCATCAGCCATCACCCAACGCTGCATACAGTGCTCCTCGCATACAGCTCAACGGCACCCAGCTGAGAACCATGGACAACTTTGCCTACTTAGACAGCGCACTCTCGCAGCATCTAAATCGACGACGAAGGGGCACGCCGGATCTCTAGTGTCAGCCCGACCGTCGGCCGAGATCACACTCCGTATGGAATCGCCACGGTTTCTACCTCAACGCCAGACTGGAGATGTATAAAGCTATCATCTTGGCGACGCGGCTGTACGGTGCAGAGACCTGAATAATTTACAAGAAACAAGCGCAGAAACGTAATCACTCCCACCTCAGTTGCCTGCGGCAGGTGCTGAAGCTAAGGTGGTGGGACAGGATCCAGGACGCTGGAGAATTGGGACGTACAAGAATCCTCAATATCCACGGCATTCTGAAGCAACCGTAACTACGATGGAGCGGCCACCTCGTGAGGAAGGACGATGACAACTACGCAGACGACTCTTCTATGGAGATGTCGTTACGGTGCTAGCCGACATGGGGTCTAACCCACCCGAAGCAATTACAAATCAATCCGAAATTCTGGGAAGACCTCGCAAAAGACCAACCGATCTGAACAAGAGCAGTGGAGACTGCAGCAGCCATCTATGAAGTTAACCCGACCGCTGCCCCAAAAGTCAAATGGGAAGCTTGCAAGTCTAAGACGCCCCTGGCATGCAACGCCAACCCCTCCCAGCGTGCCTGCGCTGTAAACGAACATTCTGCGTGCGGACTGACCTCGTCGGACATCTCTGGACTTCCCGGACCATCTCAACAATCCTAATTGTTCTCTTACCAACCGCAAATGTCCCAAATACCGCGGTTTCCATTACGACGACCGCTCTCAGCATTAATGCTTAACATCTTCATTCCCCAAGGCTACCGACCACCGCCATCTCCATCATCTCTGTCACAACCTCCGCGACGACAACGAGGACCACCGCAACTCTCACTCCTACCACCGAACAAAACTCTCCTGATGGCCCGTCAACCCCCACCCCCGCCTTCAGCGATGTGGACCCGGTCATAACCTCTCCTTATTGCGATCGCACACTCACCTCACGCATCGCGAAACCATTGCACTACGACGGGCACACCAGCCCCCGGAGCCGTTACATACACTCGCCGCATCCCGCTTCACGGTCCACGCGCATTCCTACACTGCAAGGGCCTATTCAGTCACATGCGTATTCGTCGTGGGGGCTCAAGCCATCGGTAGGCCCTAGGCTCTGCGCCCTTCAGGCCCGGTCCCGAATACAAAATAAGGCGTTGGACGCCAGTTAAGTGGATACTACCTTTTTAAAAGAAATATTGGAGAATCAGTTGGAATAAGTTGACAGCCGGACGAGAGAACACGATTGGCGCTGTGGCAGAGGGGAATGCGCCACAGCGCCTTGAGCGAGATCACACCTGAGTCGGCCTTAAAAGGGATTGGCCGGTTTGGACAACGGTGTTTGACCGAGAACTGGACTGTCATTAGTACGCACGTGCAAGTACAGTGCGTGACCGGTCTCATGAAATGTTGGCCGAAATTCTGAAATGCGTTTTCGATTAGAAAGTATTACTTAGGTGGATTTGTAAGACTGATCATCTTGCGGCATGATCCTATAACATTTCAGACTCGGTAGGATGTCGACCTTTGAATGCACTTCTTTTCGACCTCCTGTAGAGACCGTACTCGATAAATAATGACTACTCATGTGTCATGCACTTTTCACATTGAGTTTCGATGATCTTGCAAATTCACATAGATTTTATAGAAAACATGCATAAAAATATGTTGTATTCCAGTCGTTTGATAGAGGATCATGTAATCTTTATACTGTTTGCTAGAAGAAGGAGTATATTTAGGTTTTAAAAACGTTCTCTAATTCCCGAACAATTTTGTGCCTGGTCAGCCGTTGCATTAGTGCTTAGTGATTTCAGTCTACAACGTGCAAGCGTTCCGCGTGAGAAAAATCACATATTCTTCTATGCCTTTAGAAAGATACCATACAGAGTCCATAAAATATTTTAATGGATGCTGATTATATCGTACATTTCACGAGGATCAGTGGTAAACGGACAGGTACGGTGCTGTGTGAATGGACATTGCGCGGTCTTAAAAAATCTCATAATTAGAAGCTTTTTAAAAACCTAGCAGCATCACCACCGCGACTGACTTAACATCCTGCAACCTATTCTGCCTACACTGTCACTGCACATTCACCTCACACATCGGCCTAGTCGGTCACTTGTGAATCCAGGCCAGTCGATGTCTGGAGCACCAACATGCGCCGGACGCCATCGTCCCAACTGTCCGTCTTGTCCTCGTATGTTCAGCCATTGCGTGGGCCTGTTTGGCCACACGCGCGTCCACGAAAACCGCCGGTAAATCACCGCAGACATGATCGCATCACCCGGAAGGTTGATGCTGATTTTTTCCCTGTCAGCCACCTGCACCCACCGGTCTTCTTGGCACTGTCATACTACTAGGCCCAGATGGAGAGGAGGAGGGAGTGCGATAGACGCTGCGAAAACCTACTGTCATTATAAACCAATCCTGGCGCAAGTCCCCGTCCCTCCTCTCAACCTGCTGTTGGGCATATGGTGGACATCGTCGGAAACGACGGCCAAACTATCAACATGTAAATGTGACTTATAACAGCCTCCTTGTATTTCAGTCCTTCGTACAACCTGCAGAAGTAGTACTGAAGTTAGGAGGCAAAGTGTTCATCGTCGAAGAATTTACACCAAGCCCTTCCGGTACTTCCGCACCGAGTCACATGTCGACATCGGAAAGTTCGTTCATACAAAGAAGATCGCAGCCACAGTTGAAATTTCAAAAATAGACCTATGTGACCAATGTTTATCTCGCCATACGCAATGAAGAATATCTTGTAGAGCCTCACGGTCCCAGACAAATAAACTACTGTTGGGTGCATGCGCGCAGGCACGTGCCAGAGAAAGAAAAAAATAGATAGCAGACGCTGGGGCGCGCTCAATACACCTGCACATGCCATTCCCATCGTGTGCAAGTTATAGGCAAATGATTATCGAAGCCCCATCCCACAGGTGAACGCCATAGACAGCCTTTATTGACGGTTTTTGACGAACCCTTCTCCATTTCGAGGTTTCCATTTCGATGTCTGTGAGCGGAGGTGCAGGTAATAATAGTGAATTGTTATTTTTTTGTTACAGTGAGATAAAGTGCCATTAGGACCAGAGAGGGGTTGACCGCGAGATGTGCAGCGCACTTATGGCCAGTGATCTTGGAATCCCGCCTGCACCATGATCCAGCCGAATCATCACAAACAGCCGAAAATCGCCACCCAATCCCCCTAAGTTAGGCCAGGACGACTTTGAGAAAGCGAGCGTCTCCATGTAACACTTATGCATTTTAAAGTAATTGCTTTCCCTTGCTTGAGGAAGTAACTACTTTTTGGTTTACATCTTCAAATCCATGGGGAGGGATAGTTGAAGACGTTTGTAACGGCACGCCATCTGAACATTCTCAGTGTTGCTCATAGTGTCTCTCCCACCCCCCCCCCCCACCCTCCTCCACCTCTGAATTCTGGTAACGGTATCGATCGACTGTTATTGTTAGGTTCTGGCCACTAGTCGCTGAACTTGTCAATGTGCGGTTGGTAGTCGACCGGGGTTCTTTCACGTTAAAAGTAAAGGCAGAGAAAGTTACTGGACAAGTTTCACCTCATCGACCGTTATTCCCGCCGCCTGCGCCTAAGCCGTCTGCGGTTGCGAACATCCAATCGACGAAAACAAAAATATAGATTGGTGTTACGGTGTCGGCGAGCCGTAGGCTGTTAGGCGCGCGTACCAGTTAAAACGTATTGACTCAGACGAAAAATGAATAAAGAGGAGGTTGAAAAATTCTCAACAGGTGGAATAACACAAACAGCTGGGTAAGGATCGGGTTAGGCCCCCCAAACATCTGTGGCATACAAAGAATACCTAGTCAGGTTCTGTATTCTGAAAGGAAGCGCCTATGAATTTGGCTACAAAAAGACGGAAAAGAGAAAATTCCCTCGAATACCTTCGGCAGTCATAAGTTACAAATAACTTACCGATTAGTTAAAAAAATTGAGCTCGATTTTGTTTGCATGTGGAGAAATGCCTAATCTGTGTGCCCTAAACTAAAAGGTTAGTGCCTGCGGTCCCGCGTAAGACCTCAAAGATCGACTGGAAACATGCACAAGCAGGTGGAAGTTCGCAAATTTTGCGAACTCTTCGCAGAGTTGGAAATGCGCAGCTGTCCCATTCAAACTGCCATTTACCGGACGCCTTGGGTAAGGTGTTGGTTACTGTGGGCGGAATATTGCATCCGGGGAGGGGGGGGGGTCGTCGTAAGTCGTGAATTGCCAGCACATACGCGTACCGATCGAGGGCGACGATGCGTCTTCCCTGAAGTCGCTTGCTTCAGTGACTGTGTGACGGTCAAACGTGGACGCACCGCGCACAGCCAAACATGACATCCTGTTATGCGGCAAAAGCCAAGCGACATCAGCAGACCGCGGCAGCATATTCTGCCCCGGCAAACGGAGTGCGGAGTGTTGTGAGTGTGCCTGTGAGAGCGCGCCTCGGCATCAGCTTTGCGGCCTCTGATTGGCTGGCCCGTCCAACTGCATTGGCGGGCGTATGCGCGCCAAAGTCATCAGCGAGATGATGATGCTAAGGCGGATGAGTCCATCATCTGGTGCGACCATTTGCCGGACATTACTCGACTCATGTAGGGAGGCCAGTAGGCAGTCGGACGTACAAATCCAGACAGCTTCCACGCGTTGTCCTACATTAAGGACTAGCCAAAAGAGTCGAACGCACGGTCAGACTGATCAAGGGGTGTCTCTTCCTCTTCGCCTGCTGGAATCTCGTGACCCACTGTGGCTCCCACTGGCTGCTTCCCTTCGTGTCCCCATCACAGAAACTGAATAACCTCAATTAACTCGGACATGACAGTGTCCATCAAATGCCACCTTGAGCAAATCCTCCCTTAAAATTCGTGGCTTTCAGGAGCATTTCACGTTTCAGCTTACAACTTTCTGGTGGCGGCCGCAGATGCAAACAACGCCTTAACTGCTATTTTGCGGTTGCATTCTCTGTTGTACACCCTAGAAAATTTTCTTTTCTTACTCTAAACGATCTTCCCAGCTATTTGACCCCGTACGACGTAGCGGCGAAAACGAACTGCCAAATCACCTATCAAGAAAACAGGATTGACACGACAGCTCGCAGTGGGGGAGGCGAGAGCATCCAGCCAACCCTGAACGCGTGAACAGTGGGGCAACCAGCGAGTCTCTTCTCGCCAGAAGGTAGGACGATTCAATCGGAAACACACCAACAGATGCATTATCGATCGGCGTCAAGCCTGCAACCACGTGCGCGAGACGAGGCATTAGCAGCGGGCGGCACTAAAAGCACGAGTGATTGGCCTCTAAAGGAAATTATTGTTACGAAATCTCCCCTAAACATTATCAATCATCCTGAAAACGCTGTAACTGCTGTCTCTGCTGGAAACAGTATCCCACTTAAAAGCATGCTATTTCCCCTGTCTTTTATCCCGTCTTGTGCCTCAGAGCACACAGGGCACCTTTTCGAGGGCTCACCTATGAGTACAGAAGGCAAGTCACGAAGCACTTATGCAGAATACGTACTAGCTTAATCCCCCGAGTCATAGCACTTTGCATCGCCTTATATAACCTATATGATTGCAGGCGCACGCATTAGGCTGACCAGGTGTAGTTGGATGACAACTTTCTGGTCTTAAACCGGGGAACGTGCTCAGATAACAGTGGGAAAGGCAGTATTCAGTTGTAGTCCGCAGCCCGCCCCTGATCCATTAATTCTTTGTGCAATTGAGGTGCGTAATCATATAAGCCTCCGTTCTCCTTCCGGAACTCCTCCTCCTCCTCCTCCTCCTCCTCCTCCTCCTCATCATCATCATCCTCATCCTCATACTCCTCCTTGCGTTATTTATTATCTTTCTCCTCCTCCACATTATATTTTGATTGCGCACCTTCTTTTCACTCCTTTGTCCTTTACAGTTTCCTTTTTCCTTCTCCTCCTGAACCAATTTTGTTGTTTTCCTCCCCCATGAAGTCTCCTTTAGGTCTGCCTTTTCTTCACCATATATACTGAATTATTTTTTGACTTCCCTTCTTGACTATTTTTTTCTCGCGTTCATTCCTTCCTCGTCGTTCTCCTTCTTCTTCTTCTTATTCTTCTTCTTCTTCTTCTTCTTCTTCTTCTTCTTCTTCTTCTTCTTCTTCTTTTCTTCCGTTTCAAATTTCCGCCCTCTTCTTCCCTGTTTGCGGGAATTATGTTTCGCTACATTTCCCCTTGTCCAAAATCCGTAAAGTTCTGTAGAATTTTGATGTTTTAAGGACGAATAAAGCAAGAAAGAATACAGAGTGCAGGCGTCATAGCAAGAAATTTCCCACCCCTGCGTTTCAGAACATTAAGATCCCGTAAATGGAACCCGTAGGAAGGACAAGCCCGCATCGCATTCCATTAATTTTCTTCCTTTGGGTGTATTGACAGTATCAGCTTGTACATTTGCATACCCTCTAATCCATTAGGATGGCGCAAAGGTTAACGCAAATGAAATTCCTGGCAAAAGCGCCCGTCTGAATGATATAAAAACTTTCATACGGGATGGGTACACGTTGAAGACTACGACCGCTATCGATGCTCCCCAGCATCGATTCTGATGAAGCGCTTCCAGCGAAACAATTTGTGGATGACCACTTTATATCAGGTAGAGCTCTGATTGACGAGAGGGGGAGATAGGAGGACGTGGAGGGAGTTTGGACTCATGTAGCGCTGCTTCAATGGTTGTACCGCGAGATGAGAAATTCATGTTGCCTTTTCTCGGGTTTGGTGAAAAGGGAGGAGTCAAGACGAAGTTCCCGGGCACACTGTGACACCCTCGCAGGGTATGTCTTTCTGAGTGGTCGGGTGACTCGCTCGCCAACCGTCTTGCTGATCCGTCAGATTTTGGCATTTTTATAACTACGACTAGCATCCAAGGTCAGTTTGGACTTAGTAGCGGTTTTGGTAATGGGTCCACCTCAATCACCACGATAATTATGGACCACTTTCATTGTAGAGCAGGGAAAGACACAGTAGGAAACGTATATTCCATACATAAGCTCATTTACGACCAGAACCCTCGATGCGCGGCCGGCTTTGGGGCCTGTGCACGTACCTGTCCGCTCGAGCGATGCAGACGTGATTGACTAAGGGCCCTATGAGAGCTAGTCCCGGTCAACTTGAAGTGCTAATTGGGTGATTTTTGAGTTTGTGGACGCTTGCGATTGGTTGGGCTGGAGGCTGAATATGCACATGTACCATCCAGTCCCAAGCAATGGGCAATCGGCTGTTTTGACCATTGAGGCACGGCAGTAACACGAAGTTGTAAGGCTGACCACGCACTGTAGAAATGAATTGCATCCTCTGACCTCAGACAGAAGGGCCTGTTTTATCTCGCGTGATGCCCGATCCATGTTCTACGCGGTCAACGCCCAGATTCAGTGAGAACTAGGCGACCATGGGTTATATTTTGTTCGTAGAACTAGAAGCTGACCGCCACTGTTATAGGAAGGCAGGGACGGATTGCGTGGAAAATGGATTCCAGTGACGGCGACCTGGACGACACTAATCACTCTAGCAGATTGGGCGGGACGACGGAGAATGCGGGTACGTTGATACAGTACTGTTTCGGGCTTGCTGAATGAGGTCGGGTTGAGCCCGAAACAGTATTGTATCAATTTACCCGCATTCTCTGTCGTCCTTCCCCTCTGCCATAATGACTTGACAGAATTCGGCCTGGTAGTTGGTTGCCTGTTCATCGCTTTTGCCGCCCGTGCGGAGCTTGTTTGTTTCGGAGGACAATAGATTCGTGTGCGCCCATTCCCGATCAGCTAACCTCTCTCTCCCCCTCCCCCTTCCTCTGCACACTGGTTCGTATTCCACGTCGTTTAGAATTGCCATAAGCGCGCACTTAAAAGGCGTCATTGAGACCCGATCATCAGAGAACCGACTTCCCTCGCCACGGCCTTTAAGGCACTGTAAGTGCTCAAGGCCGCAACGGGTTTATTATAGCCAGCAGAGTCCGCAGGGGAGCTGTCTCAGTCGTGCGTCCTCCTTTCCTCATGAGACGAACACGTTGCGGTGGTTGGCATGGCGCAAAAACGCCGTCCCTCGCGCGTAACAGGCCTGAATCACGCCTAGGCCGGACGCGATGACAAAGCCCCTTTAGAGACCAAGAGTGAGCTTGAAAAGGCCACCGGACAGGCTGGACTTCAGTAGACGTCATTTTCACGCTAGTCAGTATTAGACCGCTCGACTCTGCTTTTGTGTCGAGACATTCCCTGGACCAGCATGAAACCTTCCCCCACAGCCTCCGAGCATTTCTTATTATTGCCCTCAGAATTACAGGCAACAAACAACGGGCAAGACGCTTGCGTCAGTTCTGCTAGGCAATTTCTCTGACACCGACTTGCTTTCGGTGTAACAGCCACACTTTGCCAACACGCACACAAAAACGTGCAAAACGGGCTTCTGAGAGTAAAAAGCCGACGAGAATATGAAAGGTGGGATTACTTGGACAACAGTTCCAACCATCCATGAGGTGGAGGGCTAGTTTTTCTATTGCTTTTCCTGCAAAGTAGCCCATTAATACACACAGAGTTGCTTCAATTGCAAGGCTGCGAGCCGTCTTACCAAAACTTGAAAAACAGGGCGAGATAAGTTCGCACCGAGAAAGTCCGATTTGAAACAAATGCCCTGTACGACCGTATATTCCTTCTGTTCATCTACTGGAGATTGCCCAACCAGGTCGGACACGGGAACATGGGGCCCTCGTAGTTGAGGTGACCATGCCCTAAATTCCAGTGAGGGACAGCGTTATGAGAGGTTAGTGTTAGGGTCAGGGTAAAATTATGACGCGGGAATGGGAGTCCCCTGAAATTTGGCTCCGGACCACCTCCATTAGAGGGGATTCCCATTTCCGAGTACTAACGTTCAGTGATTTTTACAATGGCTTTGCCAATCTCCGATAGACAACACATACGGTAGGTGGGCTAATTCATGAAATGTCAACCGAAATTCCGAAATGTGTTCTCGTTTCGGAAAGATTAATTAAGTAAGGTTGTAAAACCAATCATCGTGCAGAATAATTCTATAATAATTCAATTACCCTAGGACGCCAGTTTCTGAATAAACTTTTTTTCGGCTGCATTTAAAAACCATACTCCGTAAAAAATGACTGCTTAAGTAGCATGAATTTTTCACAATAACTTTCTCTGTCCCTAAAAGTCCTATTATATTTCATGGAAAACATGAATAAAAATATTCATTCTTTCGCCCATTCGGTAGAAAATTACGTCTTCTTCCAATTTTATACTTGAAGGAAGGGTATTGTTCGGTTTTCAAAAACTTTTCTAGTTCCCAAACAATTTTGAACCCGCTGTGCCGCCACACTTGCATTCAGGGTTTCCAAACTACAAGCCATGTATTTTCCGCGTACGGGAAACCACACATTTCTCTACTGTATTAGGAGGAGACCATATGGGGTTCATAAAACGTAGCATTGGATTTGATCTATATTGTTAACTTTACAAGCCACATTGGTAAATGCAGAGACATGACGTTTTGTGGGCGGCCATTTCACGGTATTTAAAAGTCTCGCAATTAGAAACTTTTTGAAACCAAATTATATCTCTCCTTCGAGTATAAAATTGAAAGAAGACGTAAGTTACTACCGAATGAGCGGGAGAATGAATATTTTTATGCATGTTTTTCATGAAATATAATTGGACTTTTAGGAGCATCGAAAATCAATAAAAAAATGGATGCTAATTAAGTAGTCATTTTCTGTAGGGTACAGCTTTTGTATGCAGCCGGAAGGAAGTTCATCCGAAAGCCAGCATCCTGGGGTAAATGAATTACTATAGAATTATACTGCAGACTGATTATTTGCACAACCCTCCTTAATTAATATTTTCCTTTCGAAACGAAAACGCAGTTCGGAATTTTGGTTGACATTTCATGAGTTAGCTCACTTACTGTATATTAAAACGCTCGAGGATTTCAGCTAACGAAACTCCAACTAACAAACATATTTCTAATAATAATTGATGTTTACCTCGTAAGCACAAAATCATGGAAGGTTAGTTTAACCACAGGAGTGGAGATTACAATTGATGATCTCTGAGGCCAGGTTGTGATAATTTGTGGTGGGTAAGTAGCCAGTGCGTACTCAGAGCGCTACAATCAGGCCAAATCGCGCGTTGTAGGAAAAGAGAGAAGTCACCATAATGAGGGTTTTATCGTATACAGACCCCCAAGGTTGCCCTCTTAGGCCGCACTGCCCGCTGGCAAAGCCAGAGCTAGTGTTGACTGCCTCCAGTCATGCCTGACAGTTAGTGAGACGGTGGTGGCAGCTGCTTTCGTAGGCTTGCGGGGCAATCTGAGATGGTGTCCAGTTGGCATGCCTTGCATTTGTCGAGGGGGGGGGTGTTCAAATGGCCTACGTTGCATTTCCGGGGAGGGGGGGGGGGAGAGAAGGTGTGGTCAAGTGCGGAATGGGCAGTTGCCACTCCGAGTTGAAGTCAGTCGAGTGGCTGCGGGTCAGCGCATCTGGAACCGTTCGCTGTGAAGGTTAATAACCTCCAGCCAACGGGATCTTGAACAAGGACATCAGCCGTGACCATGATGGCCGCCAGCAACACAATGCATGCGGATTTTATGGGAAAGTTTTCAGTCAGGGCAGGAATCTCATTTAGCGTCCGCAGACAAGGAATATTGCTAATAATAAGTCAGTGACAGCAGAAAGTGCTTCGACTCCCTGGGGCGAGTTGACGAAACCCATATCACATGGTGGTTAGCCCGTCGCAAGCAATGAGGATCACCACTGTTTTGATTGCACAGTGGTGACTCACGTGTGAATTGTACTGAGGACAATGTAGTGGCCCAGGCACTTGTTGCAACGCTGCGCATCCCGCGCGTGAGCCTGTAAGCGCGCGCACCAGCGGCGGGCTGATTCCCGCCCGCTCGCAGTTTCCCAACTGGCCAATCATCTTCAAGGCCGAATCAGGTGGCTTTCACGACATCTACCTCTCCTCCCCTCCCCTCCAACACCCACCCTGCTTCATTAGCAAGACAAGGCCAAACGTGGGCGCAGTAGCTGGCGGAGCCGAACCCAAGTCTACGCGTGCTCCGCAGCCATACGAATTCTACTTTAATATCTTAGGTCTCTTAGCTAAGGGATATGCTGAAAATAAATCAATGTAACCTGGCCCCTGGTCCTGAGTATGACCGAGTTATGCTTTTAATTTGCAATCGTCTAGGGAAGGATTGTTAGCTCCTCTTGACGGTCTTGAGTATGTTGGATAGTTTATGGACAGGAATTTAAGCGTCTTACCAACTCCGAATTCACCCGTCCTAAGATGCACAATACATTTTATCACATCTACACCAATGGTTCTTCCCCTTTTTTTTCTCGGTCCCGCCATTTCATGCCTTTCCATAAAATTGGCACTAAAGCCGAGCTCGAACATATTTTACAAGTGGTGATGGTACATAAGTCGGAAAGCCACCATGTGTCGTCCCGGCGCATAGTTTCCATAGCTATCACTGATTACTGGTGCCATAGGGTCGCAGGGACGGAGCCAGTGGGACAGTTGTTACCGTGACAGGTAACGTACAAACAACGGACTAACCAACTGGAATACAACCGTTCCATCACGCTGAGGGCTGGCTGTCGTCGTCATAATTTACGGCGCGATGTGGGCGTGCGTCTGGCCCTGACCGCCTGCAGCCAATCAGCGAAGACCAAAGTGCTGATCGGCTTCTGGCGGGCGCCAAGGCGAGGCGTTAAAGCACATGCGGCACAGGGGTTGTTAAGCGGAGCAAACAGAGACGCCCGCGACTACGAGTAGACTGTCACAGATCTTCGCTGGATCGCACACTAGTGACACATCTGAGTCATGCCAACTGGAGATAGTAAAGTCGGGTACAGTGGTCAACGTGATGTAAAGCATGATGTCTAACGCGAGTCACACGTGAACATCCACACACACACGCACATGATGTGTTGCCCTTCAGTACCGAATTCGACTGTTTACTGCACATTATAGACTTCACATGCTCCTGGTGGTATTGCAGACCGACATGGACGACGAGGATATGCTGGAACATCCGGCTGACATTTTGGTCACTTTGGTCCTTTAGAATTCCATACAATTACCTGTTTGGCACCTTCTAGGTAGCCGATAAAATACAAACCCTCTAGGGTTGAAGATTTTCCCCGATCGGCCCTATGTAAGAGTCTCCTTTCCTCTTTCCCTGAATGGTTATTGCACAGAAATATGGAGCCCAGTTAGTGGCAATGGGTCCAGAATGATCATCAAGGTCCTGAGCACAGGTGGAGGCTCGCCACTTCACTCCAGCATGTCAAATCCTGCGGCGGACGCTAAGCTAATTCGCATGCGTACACAGTTTTTGCCATTTTGGCATTTAATCAGCGACTTGACAGCTAGTTATCGGACACCTCAAGAATTGTCCGGACGGCTGAGTTGATACTTCGCTGAGGGAAGGCGCAACAGAACTGAGAAACAGTATTCACACCTCTTTCTGTGGACGTCTTTTCGAAAGAGGGAGGCTTGCTTTCGGACCCACGTTAATGGCGCATAAAGACTGATGTCCTACGGCAGCGTCCGTCCTTTGAAGGAAGCCAAATAAGGCTACACAAAGTCAGTTCAGTGCGTTTCAGTAGCCATTTTGCTTTTTCCAGAAACCGGCTCGTCAGTCTGTGACTGTTCGCAGTTTTGAAACAAACCTACCTGACCATTATTGAGCGATCGATCCGTATGGTTGTCAGGACCGTCTGTAAAGGTGAGGCGGGCTGTGTGCAGACATGGACATCGAACCAAAAGGTGATTGACAAGGATATTTGACTGTTCTAATGCAGCCGTTGTTTTTGCTTGCATCAGAATCAGAAGTAATCCATGAGGGCAAAACTTCATGCGTGTCCGCCTGCGGGAACCCAGCTTCGGAAATATGCGCGGAGTTTTAACGACAGACCTATGGACAAACAATATTAAAACTTACGGTGATCCTAGAGCTGATAGGCTTGAACCTATGGCGCCTCGTTAAAGTCGGGGTTTGAATGGCTGGCAGCTGTCTGGTTAAATAGATCCTCTTGGGACGGAGAGTTAGACTCAATAGCTAATTTCGAATGTGACTCCCATTTCACTCCCACTCAGTTGTAATCCGAGTCGCCGGCCTGGTCCATGCTGTGCGAATCGGGCGTGCGTGACGAGTGTAAATGGGCTGTTTAGCTATATCAACCACTGCCCCCCTCCGATGCTGCTCCGGTATTCTTGACTTTGTCTTGCCACCGGACCCAGATGGTTGAGGAGAAAGAGAGGCAGTGCGGCAGATGCTGTTCAAGCCTGCTATCATCGCGACCTAATTCACGTGCAAGTCACCGTCCCGCGACCAGCATGCTGTGAGCACATGGCAGACATCGTCACTGGAGAAGGCTGAGCTGTGCACGATGTGGTTTGCTGGAGAATTTGGACAATGAGGGCGAAATTTCGAGTCCCAGGTGTATGCATAAGTGAAGAAGAAGAAGAAGAAGAAGAGGAAGAAGAAGAAGAAGAAGAAGAAGAAGAAGAAGAAGAAGAAGAAGAAGAAGAAGAAGAAGAAGAAGAAGAAGAAGAAGAAGAAGAAGAAGAAGAAGAAGAAGAGAGTTGAGCACCGGAACACTTTGTTTATTGTTCTGAACTTTCAGACTCGTACAGAAGTCCATCGTCAGAGGTAATAGCAGCAACAAAACATGCGACAGTTATAGAGCATGTAGGCCAATCATCAACCGCCGGCGCAAGACTGGAGATGACTACGCAGGGCTCTGTACGCTGGCGCCAGATCGATAAGTCGATTGACCGAGTTCTCATGGGACTATAATACTTATAATAACGTGCCGTTCGAAGAAGAGTGAGCAGTTGACTGCTGTATCCACACTCATCCTCGGGAGTGTTACTGCAGTTCCTTCTCTCTAGTAGAATCGGAGACTAGGAAGAAGGAGTGAGGACAGTACTGCTTTGACTTAAATGATAATTTTCTCACGGACCAACGAATGATAATCTCACGAACCCTAAGTATTAAGATCAGTAAGTAAAACCGGTTTGGGACCAAAACTGATTTTCAAAACGTAAAATGACCTGACAGCCGGGCGCGACAGCGGAGCACGACATCTAAGCAGGGCTTGTCCAGGAACGTTGTCCCCGTTACATTAAAACAAACACTACGGCGAAATTCTGGTACCTCGTCAGAGCTTAAACATTTGCGATAAGGTTCTCATAACGGAGGATTACATTTATCATTCGTGAATGACGAATGAACCCCCTATGGACTACAGGGCATATAGGCTGCCAAAAGGACGGACGGACACTTGATCTGGTCGAGAGGCGATCGATCTCACGGGTTCAGAAATGCACACGGCTGCTCGTTTCTGTCTTGCTTAAACTGTAACAGAATCGTTATCTATGACTCAATCAGGCCATGCAGTGCTTTGCGCTCACACCATGAAAATCCCATCAAAATGGAATTCTGCAGTGTCTTGATCAACCTGGTGAGTCTTCACGACTGAAATATGGTTTTTTTTAAACGAGGCAGAACCACTGGAGATAACGGGCGCCCCTGTTAAGGCGTATCACCACCATAAATCAGCAACTGTGCGTCTACGTCGACTTTTTTCCATCCTCCATAGGGCACTCACCTCTTACGGACCTCAACAGCTTTCACTGGCTGTTCATTTGACAGTGTCTTCTCGACGCGCCTCTCACTCGCAAGTTTTACAGCCTCCCCCTCCAGTCGAATGAGGTCTGACTGATCAGGCTGAGTCCCCCTGGCTTCCGATTTGCAAGTGCACTACTCTCCTGGGTTGTAATCAGCATTAACACGCGCAGCTGCAAGTACGGCACGCCGCCTCCTCCTCCTCCTCCTTTATCCATCTGGACGGTTTTGTCAATGGGCAATGATCCGACAACACGAAGTTTCCCAACTCAGAATTCAGACGGAGCAAACTTAGTTAATAGAAGCGGAGAAACGAGCTCAAGTAAGTAGTCGCGAAGGCGACACAATAGCTGGAACCAGAGCTATATCAGCTCGACGTTTCGGACTTACACTTAAAGCCATCATCAGAAACAAAGTCAGATAAGAGCGGCGAATTGTCCATGTGTTGCAATATTTATAGGATGAAGTTGGTAGGCCACAACATGTCCATCACAGTTGGTAGCTCCCGCATGCATCGCGGATAGCCGCACGTGGCGCGATAATTGTCCGACTGGCCAGGTGTTGCAGTATACAGTTACTATAACCCTGCGTGCCGGTCAAAATTATTGGCTCCCACGCCCATCGCACGTGGTTGCACGTGTTGCGATGATTGTCCGTAGTCGGATTGTTAACTGCCGGGTTCTGCTCACTTATGTGGACTCTCGGGCAATTTTTCTCGATGACACTGACACCAGGAACAGCGATCAGCCAAACTCCCTCCGTGTGGCTAATTACTTTGCCTGGGCAAAGTCTTAGCACTGAATATGGAGTGGGGAGGTAGTTGTGCTTGTTGATTGACCGAGGACCGGAAAATTATGACTCGAGCGGCTGGCGGCTCACGCGGGAATCACCTCTAGCGAGAATTTCGGTTGCACTGAACTTGAATGTGCGGCTAATAAAGCCCTCGTTTCAGCGATCGCGTCTCTTTCTTCGGTACAGAGTTAGCTGGACAAACCTTGCTAGACCCGAGAGCGTACAGGCGACTCAGCCGGCAGTGGCATGAATTGTTCTCTCCAGTTAAGTGCAAGGCCTTGGGGGTGCTAACTCCGACGCCAGGTGCGTGCGTGCGCGCATGCCTTAGCCGCGCCGGCAACCAATCAGCGGAAGGTGCAGTGTCGGCTGGCGTCAAGCGGTGCGGCGCCGAGGGCTAAGTCACCTGAGGCTGAAGCGGCGAACTGACGAGACCGTGGGCGGCAGGGCTAAGCTGTCGTGCTAGCGACCACGGTGGCAGACTACCTCAGTTTTACCTATCAGACTTGAGATTCAAACTCCTAACCTCCCAGAGTTTCCACAACTTAGACCCCTAGGTCACAGAGAGTTCAGTCCTTATAATGACTACATGAAATGCCATACTTCATATCACGGGTACTAGCTAAAAGCCTGCAATCTCGAAACTGGAGTATCTACCAGAAAGCACACAGAGGACGCTGACGGACTCACTGATAAGCCGAATCCCTCGCAGCTGTGTCATGCAGCGACAGAGTATCGGCGTGTCTGGGGCCTTTATCTAATACCTGTGCTGTCAAGCATGGTATATCGTGCAACCTATGGATATACAACTGGCTGCCTGTTGACAATTTGAATCTTACGCTGTTATTCCGCTTTGACTGATGGACTAAACATTCATATCAAATTTCCGCTTGAGCCTGTAAGCCCCAAATAGGCTGAATCACTGCCAGTTAGAGATTAATTTCTGAGGAAATTAAACACCGGCAACTTATTACGACTGAAACGAGACACGTTTTGTTCCGAGATGACGGGAAGTTTTTAAATTGTACTGTTCAAGCGAAATAAAGGTCGTAATGTGTTATGACAAAAATAGATCGAATCTTGTCGTAGTAGGTCATAATTTCAAGTACCTACAGATGCTTTATTAACGAAGACACTTGACAATGGGCAAAAGAAGTACATTGAGGTTTAGTCAGGGAGTACTGCAGAAATTCCTCAGACTAAACACCCAAAACACGGCATTGCAATGGACCTTGTTATCCGAAAACTACACAAATATCACTCATGCAATAAAAGTGTCAACAGATATCCCTTCTTCCCTGACCAGTTCTTATTGGTCCAATTAGCAGCACGCAGTAAGCGATAGGATTGGTGGGATTAGGACACCAAGCTAACTTACGAGCCGTATTAAGCGAAGCAGATGACAGGAGTTCTAATTGACTATTGCCACCGACGTCTTCAGAAACAGAAGGCTATAGTCAAAAAAGAATAGAAGGGAATTTACCCACATTCTCGGTGATTCTATCGCCGAGGACCTTAGTAAGACAAGCTCGGCTCTCATACATCACAGACAAACCAAGCGGAGGTCAAGTTTGAAACAGAAACGGATTAGGTCAGAATCGTTAAGCGTGAAAAGCTTGAACTTTATCTACAACCTATCACCTAAACAACTAACAGAGAAGCAGTTACGAATGCTATGGCATGAAGCTTGTTCCAACATCAAAGATGCCGACCCCGTCGACCTTACTGCAACCCTGGAAATGAAACTTGTGAGAAATGAGACAACGGATGACAGGAAACACTCCGTCCGACAACGTGTTACATCCCTGCTGATGGCGCACAGATCAACTTCGCGTGTCTCGCAGAACGAATCAAAAGCTATGAAAGAGCTGGGGAGCAACGAACAAATTCTTATTCTGCACACCGACAAGGGCCGACCAACGACCACTAGGAACCGAAGTTGAATGAATTACCTAGAGAATACAAGCACGAAAAGGTGACCACAGAGAATGAATGGCGCGAAATGAAATCAACAGGCACTGCTCTGGCCCGATTTTATGGTCTGCCGGGCGTACCACCGGCCAGCTGTTGCCAAATAGGTAACCCGATCCATAATTCGGAAAAATTTATGTATTCGAAAATGACGTTTCTTCAAGGCGCGACTCGATTCAGTTTCTTGTAGACCTCCGAGGTCAGAGGAATCATTTGGAGGAAATAATTGTCTTTTTAAATGCGAGGTCGAAAGGAGCGGCAACTTCCCCCTCCTGATGTGCTCGTCAGGCGAAACCTCAATGGTGAACTAGAGAGGGCAGTTTACAGGCAGGTGACAAAAACCACGCAGATTCTTGGTTCTGACAGCAGCCACCCGGTGGTTCACCAGCTAAAGCTGTGAGAGGACGTTCTTCAAACGGGTCCAGATTCAGTGCAGCAGCTCGGAAGAAAAAGCACAGGAAGTCCGACACCTCCGCGAAAAATTTATGTGGAATGGCTATTCGAAGGCCGATGTTTACGTGGTTGCCCCCGGAGGCGGCCACCGGAAACAGTACCGATGATATGGCGTGCTATGCCATGCCTAAAGGACGTTTCAGAGGCGACCGAGCGCATTGCTGCTGCCCTGGATGTCGAAATCGTCCACAGATCCAAACTGTCATACGCAGAAGGGTCAGGGTAATCAAAGAATGATTCAATTCAAAGGAGTAGTCAGGCGTAGTGTATCGCATCTCGTGCCCAAATCGTATTTGTAATTGCGAAGGTCAGACTGAACGCATGATGGGATCGCTCATACGTGAACATAAGCTGGCTGTGCGACAAACTATCGCAGGTGGTTCCCGACACCTTCGAAACGAGTCGACAGTCTAACTTCTCAGCCACCAAGATAATGGCCCAAGTCGGACGCAGGACAAGTCAAGAACTAATTGAAGCCTGGGCCTCGGATGACAAGTCAGTCAGTCTGTGTGGGGATTTGACGCCGGCACATAGATTCCTGTGCAGCCACCTCCACTACTGCGTCACTGATCGGCAAACGCCACCCATAACTGTCGCCTGTTCTGTTCCTGCTTTTATCGCTGACGATGGACTCCTTCACGAGTCCGAAAGTCCAGACAAGCAAGAAAACGATTCAGGTGTTCGGCTAGCTTTGTTCTTCCGCGCCCGAGTTTAACTGCCCCTCGAGTTCACCGACTCCCGTAAACAATCATGTCAAATTCAGAGAACTGACTACAAAATTGTAAAAATCTCGGGGAGAGGGGGGGTTCTAAGCTGCCTGAGAAAGGACAAGGTCACATCCACCACCACACGCGCGCCGGAGGCCGAACAAACAGCAGTTCATGGCGGTTGACTGGCTATTTTAGCCCTTAGCTAGGGATTTCTTTAGTTTCTACGACGTGTTTAATAAAACTCTCCACCCACAAAAACTCACAAACAACAAACTCGGAGCGTTCAAGTGGAAAGCACCTCCGCATCGTCAACAGGCTTCCCGCTGAAAATAATTTTCGCGTGCGCAGAATCTGCAGTGTTAGTATCCCATACCCTGGCTTAGGTGTTAGGCTGGCCATGAGCTCATCTCAGTCCTTTGCTTGTGTCTGACATTCACACCGCAACACGGCATGATTCATGCGATCACTGATTCAGGTGAATGCTGCATTATCATGCTGCTTGTCAGCCCATTGATTTATCGATTTTCCACTAGCGGCAATGACCCGTGCATTCACGTGCTCATAACTCGCGCCCGGTCCCGACCGCCTAGCGCTAACTCTTGACGAGCAGCCCACGTGCTGTGCTTGTTCTAACTGTGTTCCAGCCTTGCGTACAAAATAAAATACTCTTTTCTGCTGTTTCTCGTCTTCCACTACTTGGCTGAACCTGACCCTTAACAGTTAGTCTACACGCGGAGAGTCTTTGGCGTCCTCTATGTAGCCGCACACTTTCTGTTTGTCTGGTGACCGCTACAAATCCAGCATGCGTGTGGTAGAAGGAGCGACTGGCACAGTCGTTAGCCTAACGACGGCAGTAGATAGGATCGGGCCGTCGCGGTGTCGCGCTTTTTGCTGGCAGTGCGTTCGGCCCACACGCAAGCGCGTGTCTGTCTCTCTGATTTGCGAGCGCGAAAACGCGCGCATTTATAACGCGTGCCTGTCTGTTCACGCTTTTGCTTGTAACCGATCGATGGAATCAGCCGAGGCTACGTTCCACTCGCCTCGATGAAGCAGGCGCAAGCATCGCACCGCGTCGCGCCGCCAGATTATGTGACTTTGCCAGCAATCTGTTCACTGCGCCTGTAGCCTTTGGTTAGCGACTTTTTCAGGACGGAGTGAAGAACCGGTTGCTAGTATGTACCTATCCACGGGTTAAAAGGATTTCTGACCACATCGATGGCGGGAGCTGCGCACAGTCTCGCGAAAACGTGGGAGGGTAGAATTTGGAGCCCGAAGGAATGGATGGCATACCGCTGTCCCCGAAAAAATCCACACGAGACCAGCAGGGAATATGTGAAATAGAAGGTGGGGCCCTCCACCTCGCAGGAGGATTTGTGCGTGACGTTTGTCTGTATGCCTTTGTTCAAGGAATGTCATTGTGTTGGACTTGGCTCTCACTGATCGTGACCGTAGGAATTACAACAATGTCCTCGCTTATTCCCGAAACGTGATCAACATCTGGCTAGCAGCTTCTGTGTCTTTCCAATTCCTCGTCTATCAGGAATTTTATGTGCAATTTTCAACGACCATTAAAATTACTAATGTGTTGGGATTGTTGAAAGCTGAATTTGCGTGGATTGAACAGCGAGCGGTCGTTCATGTTTCACAAATCGCAGCAGTGGCACCACGATGTTCCTCGTTCTCTGTCGGGACTAGGAAAGTCACAACTTTACACAACCTGGGAACTGAGCTGCCGACAGCCGTTACGTCGCATTATAATGTACTTTAGGTGGAATTAATCGCTGTAACTTCCACTAACTGCGTGAATTTGTGGATATTCTGCTTTTTGACTTGCAATGCCGCCTGGATAACAAGTGCTGTGAACCTGCAAGTGGAGCCCCTCGGTTCAGAAACGGGACGCATTTGGATTCACCAGGCCAAACTGAATAATTTGGACCTACTTAACTTGATGAACTGTACTCAGTGGAGTGCTGCAAGAAATGGATAAACTTGGACATCGGAGGGTGACGCTTGTATTCCATCTCGCGATGAGCGTTCTCTGACAGTGTGGCTTTCCCAGACCTTTCTTCAGGTCACACGGAGCAAGGAACTACGTGGAAGTTTATGATGATATCAGATGACTTTGCGTTTTTCCATTCATAATTTGACAATTTGAGTTCCTAATTCCTTCCGTCTAATCTCATACCTGGGTTCTGTTCTGATCTTTGCTATCATTCAACTGAAAAAGTGAGTCATCGTCGCCGCCAGGCTTTAGCTTGGTAGTATGTCAGGGCTTTGGCAAATGAAACTGATTGCAGTTTCTCTTTTTCAGTGACCTATTAAATAAACAAGTTGACTTTGAAAGTCCACTGGAGGGTTTACTTGACTGCAAAGGAAGATTTACCAAAAAGCATAGTCGCAAAAACAAGGGACAGTGATATGTTATTTCTGTCCTATTTCCTGTTGTCAGCCAGCGATAGCCCAATTCCATACATGGAAGACCTATAGCGTCAAAGCTGTACGTTTACTCAGAGCGCCACAATAATCAGACAAGGGGTAAGGCACGGTCATAAGTACTCCTCGTATCACTGTTCGGCTTGCGCTCATTTTCAGGTGGAGGGTAAGGGTTAGGCGGGCTGGCGTTAGGGTTAGAGTTGTGACACAGGAATTGGTACCCCCTACAAGTGAGCGCGAGGCCGCCTGTAGCGGGGGCGGGGGGGTGTTTATACCCGTGTCCGATTAGACGATGTCTCGAATAACAAGAATACACTGGAATAAGGGGTTTATTGGATGGAGGATTCGGAGTTGACTCCTTTGGCGTCCGTGGTCACAGACGATAACAGGGTATTTGTGTGTATGTTAACGGTGTTAAGTCATGCCCGTCAGGGAATCAGCCGTTTTTATAGGTTTGTGGGAGCAAGTCCATGTGAGTGCCTCGTGTCGGGTTCCCGTGTGTTCCAGTGGGGGCATGATCTAGTTCAACTGACAGAAGGTGCGCGCACTGAAGTCAGTGAGACTGGAGTAGGGTTAGCGCGCCAGGTATCCCTCCCAGAAACGGTGGATGACCTCGACGCAGCGAGGGCGTTGAACAAGACGCCGGGCATCGCAGCGATGACCGTCACCTACGGGCCTGAGAACTTAATCAGGATCCAGTTGACCGTCAAAATGCATGGCTTGTCAATTGTGCTGTGGACTGACGTTCTGTAGACTGCGGTCGTGCACATTCCGAGTCACATGAGGAAGACGCAGACAGATTTCGCCGGATTGTGCTACGGAACGTGAGCGTTCCGTAGTGTCATGTAATTTTGGCCTGCAGTCCTTACAGACCGCGTTGCGCTACAACCAGTCATTATCGCCTACAGAAAAAGAGGAAGTGGGAGTGCCGTTTCCGGCATGCCGCCACCAGTCAGTCAGGGCCTCAACCTCCATATCGAAGGATCTGAGTCCGGTGCAACTGGTCAGTTGACATAATGCTCTACTAGTCGCATCGGCGGTTCACGGTCGAGCGGTTGTGGGGCTTCGCGACTGCGTATATAGGTTGCAGACCGGCAACTACCAGACAAAATGATGTAAAATAAGAAACGATAATTTTCAGCATAATCGTGTTTTCACTAGTGGTAACTGTGGCTCCGTCCAGACAGATCCGACTAAAGGATTCACAATAGCAAAGTTATGGTCCACTTAAAACGTATTATTGAAGTAAACAGGAGTCGTCTGCAATCCAGCTTTTGTGGGCTACTTTCAATCCCTCCAGCATTCTTAGAGAAGTATGCTGGCCAAGAACGGAGGAAACATTCGAAATAGCGTTATGAGCATGACATATGAGGCTTCTTGGAAGTATTGTTTTCGGAAGGTCGGAAGGCAACAGCACACATCTGATATGCTAGTCAGGCGTTAGCCGAAAAACACGAGATCTGCATCTTCTGGCTTGTTTGCAGGAGATGCAAAACAGTAGTGCGGCATCGAGCTTTGTTCCCTATAATGTCGCCTTCTCAAAGCCTACTGCATGAACGCGAACAAGCGGTTAATAGCGAGAACTGAACCGATTAAGACCGATTCGCGCAGCCGATCAACCTGTGAGTGGAGTCAAGGCAGGCAGTGAGCACATGAGAATAGGAAAACGAGCGTTGCCTTGCAAGAACGGTAACTGCGAAGCTCGTGGTTCCATGGGACTGCCTGGCAGGGGTATGATGCGGTGGGAGAACTGTTCTGCGATGTGGAACAAAAGAGATCATGAAGCCGAACACGGCCAGCAAAAATTAATGAGTGTGAAAGTCAGGAAAGACAAACTGGATACCAGAGTCTCCCGCCTGTGATAATGCCCTCATCTTCGAGGCCTTAGTATACACTGGAATCTCAACTAGTGTGAAAGGGAAAAAGAGCCATTGTTTAAAGCTTATCAGAATGCCTAATAAAAGGTCTCTTCGAAAAACGAAAACCGTCAATGACAACGCCATATCGGAAGTTAGATGAAATTTGCGGAAAGAAACGCAGGAAATAACATGCCTTCGGCGGATTGACGCTTAAATTCGATTGGTCGACCGTTTGGATGTCTTCGGCGGCGAAAGATAACAAATCGATCGATGGAGTCAGGGAACAAATTTACGAAAAAGAGACCATCCATTGGGCTCGCGCATTGCCTGAGAATCAGTCGATTAATCTGCAGTGCAGGTGGCGTGAGTTTTTAGATATTGAACAGTCAAGACTCGTCGCAAAGACTAATCAAATAAAGAAGTTCGATAAGTATTGCGTCAATGCGCAACATCCTTAGAAAAGGTAGGAAAACGGTTAGTGGGGAGGGGAGGAAAGAAACCAGTCACTCAAATTCTAAAATCAGGTCTCAAAACAGACGAGAAAACCAGGCGAAGCGAAAGACGCAAATAATTTCTTGAATTTTTTCCAAATGGACAATTGGAACTTCATGACTTCATGAGCTCCACCAAAGGGAGGCACCTGGCTCAAGTCCGAGCTTAACAGGATACCTCCAAATTTAATATATCGAGTGAAGCTTGAAGCCTAGAGCGAACGTGAAGTAGATAAGGTATCTTAACTCAAATCCTTTCATGTGTTTCTCTTGCGATATAATGCAAGCCGTGTGCAGGGTTCTGCGTTCTCTGAATATGGATAGTGGAATTTGTAACTGGAACATCAAAAAGGCACATGCTTTCCCTGATGCTGTCTCTGTTTTCTTGCCCGCAAACTGCACATTCACCATCACCATCGTTTGTACATCTTTGGAGAAGGAGAGCAGCCGCCGTTCACATTACAGGGGTGCAGTAAAATGAAAAATAGTTTTGTTTTTAGTGCATCAAAATACGACCTTTATGGTTAAACATAGATCGGTTTAGAACGTAACAGATGTATCCAGTGTTTTCGCTAAAGCTGGTAAAGGACAATCAGATGGAAAACAGGAGGCCCAGCCAAACGTAGGACTATTTTTAGTCCCCTAGAGGTGCATATGGGGCCCCATAGTGAACCAGCAACTTTTATTTTGATTGATTTATACGTCAAGACCACTTCAACAGGCATTAGTGAGTTTAGAAAAGTATAAGACTCCAACAGCAACAGAATAGGAATTTGCTGTTTGCAGAGCACGACGAATTTCCTTCAGTATATCGTACTTGTGGTTGATGATAATTGGTTTTGAATTTGGTTCCTGCCAGAGAAACAAAACCTTGCTGCCTTTTTATCTTTCTCTGTGCTCTTCGACCCAAGCACCTCAGAAGCCGCTGAAAGTGACCTATTTTCAGTTAAATGACAGGCAAGTAGACGATGACGCTGAAAGTGGGGTGTACCGGTTTCGTGTGCGTGTAGGACTGGACAAAGGCTACCCATTTTTACCTTGGAGCCAAAGCCGGTTGCGGAGACGACTTTTACTCACATTTCTGCCGACAGAGGCAGCGAGATTAGAATGCCTCTTTTCGACCTGAAGTTTGAATACGGGCCTAGTCGGTCACTGGGCAGTGTTTTATCAGCCTAGACAGGTGATTTAAGGCAAAACAGAATCCTCGTATTCTGCGCCTCTAACAGGCCAGATCGGCGACCGTCCCTCCCCCGTGACTGTTAATATCTTCGACACTGACCCACAGAACACGAGCCCGTAACCCAATGGACAGAGCGTCGAGCTAACCAACCACATGGACCTGGCTACAATTTGTGGGTTCTTATCGTTTGCAGGTTGAGATGCGGATGACCGAAAACAACGACGCTATATAAGTCAATTTACCCTGGTCTTTTCGGCAATGTTTCCTGATTATTGTCAGCCCGTTGTTATGCGACCACATGCAAATGCGGAGGACTAGAGCTCTGAGGCATAATAGGATGTCCACGCTGCGCCTTGCAATCACGTGATCTCTTCGGTCTCTTCGCTAGGCGCGACACCACTGGCCTGTTGATTGGCTATGCGCCAGCCAATCGCAGAAGCCGTACGTGTACGCTGTCCAAGGACTCGCGCACCCACCCAGCGACATTGTACGGTCAACTGGTAGAGGGGCGCTCACCGATAGTTTTTTTTTACGGAACTCACTCGTCCCATTGTGCCTTACGGACTCCCTCTCTCTCTCTCTCTCACTCTTTCCCGCTCTCTCTCTCTCTCTCTCACACACACACCCTCTCCCTCTCTCGGACGGTGTGCCGTCTTCCTTTATCGACTTGGGCGTTCAAAGTAAGGTCGACTTCGTGGTATCTCGTCGGCTTGTTACCGTCTTCCATATTCGGTTGGGCCGGACCCTCAAATGCGGTGGGACACAGCTGCTTGTCATTGTTGCGACAGCCGTTGAGGGCAGCTCCTGTGACAGTCTGTATCATGAGGGATTTGCCCCGAAGAGGTGTCTTTGAACCAGGTGGCGACTTCTCGTGGCGACTTGTGTCTGGGGTAGTAGTACAGGAATCGTCAAAATTCACACAAAGATGACCGACTGCGCATCCACACCGTCTCACTGGAGCTCAAATTACTCCTGTTATATCCAAATCTACAGGGCCACCTGAATGCATTACATATTTTTAGCCTTCAAAAATGTCATATTTCAATATCAGTTGCCGGTAGAATGATGCCCTCGTCCGGATCACTTGCAGATTCACAACATGGTTTGTCGTCGGCTGGCACAGATGAAGCAAGAAAAGGGACAGAGAAGTATCACGATGGCAACTACAGATTAATCGACTTTAAACACCTTTCTAACGCCTGGGCATAGCATATTGGAAAACCGTTTTTTTGCGCTTTTATGTGTCACCAATGGCCCGTACCGATCCAGCACCCCTCGAGGATGTCCCTCGTGGGGACCTTTGTCCAGCTATCCGTGGCCAGTTCTTTGACATTTCGACTACAGTTCATGGTACAAGGCATCCAAGGCGGTTTTCGGCTGGGTCTGTGGATGTTATTCCCGTCGGCAGTACGGTCGAAGGTTCCAAACGATGACAGGAAAATTATTAGGTCTCTATTAAAGACGATGTATCAACTTCTTCCGAGCTTCCGCCCCCGAATAATCCCGAAGATTTGTTTGCGTTTATGGGGAGACACCCTGCCCCAGATTAGCTCCGTATACTGCACATGTATAACTCATTCAATACAACAGTTATCAGACTTCCATCTCCTATTCATGAGCTCGAACAGGGGAATATGGACTCCCACAGTCCAATCAGCGGCCTCGCACTGATTTCTCGGGGGTCCTATTTTTGCGTCCCGATTGTAAGCCTAACACTTACCCCAGCGCTAGCACTCAAAAGCCAGGGTGTCGGGCGTATAACCAAAAGAGCACGAGTTCGAGCCGCGTGTGTCCCCGAATTAGGGGTTGGATGTGGTTGTCACCTCCGTATCCCTTGTCGTTGTCGGTGGTCTCCCCCTGTATATATTGCTAGTCGCTGCACGACTGCCCAGGGGGCCCTAGATCGAACCCAAAGCACAATGGAACGAGTGTGGCCGGTGAGCGTTCTCTACCGTAGCTAACTACAATCCCAACCCTCCTAACACTAACCATAACCCTAATCCTAATCATCTTACCCCTAAAAATGAGTCCGCCATCAGCCCTACCGCTTACCCTAACCACCTAGGAATTTAGGGCAGAGCTACCTGTAATACGGTGGGAATCGGTAGTCACATTCCTAATCCTTTAAGTTTGGTTATGGGGAGACACCTTGTCCGAGATGAGATCCGTGTACCGCACGTGTAAAACCCCTTGACTACAGCAGTTATCAAACCTCCAATATCCTCTTCAAGAGGGAGTATGGACTCCGCCAGTTCTACAGGCGGCCTTGAACTGAATTCCCAGGATTCCTATTCCTGTGTCCCGACTGTAACCCTAAAACTTACCTTACGGCTAACGCTCAAAATCTAGGACGACGGACGTATAACCAAAAGAGCACGGGTTCGAGCCTCGGGTGTCCGCAAATCGGAGGTTGGGTGTGGCTGGCTGACGACGGCTAAGAAGTCAGAAATGGCCACCCCAGTTTCCCGTGTCGCTGTCGGTGGTCTCCTTCTGCATGTATTACTGGTCGCTGAGCGACTACCTACGCGACTCTGGACCGAGCCCCAAAACATAGCGGGACGAGTGTGTCCCGCAACGAGATCGGTGAGCGTCCTCTACCGTAGCCAACTGTAGTCCTAACCCTCCTAACACTAACTCTGATGACAATTCTAATCCCAACCACCTTATCCTTGATCCTAAAACCAAGTCCATCAGCCCCCCAGGAATTTCGGGCAAGGTCAACTGTAACAGGGGGGTTGAGGGAGAGGGGGGGGGAGATTCATATCAACATGCCTAATCCTTCAAGTCTCAGTACTGAAAAGCGCCGGCCGTGCGGAAGTCGCGCTTAAAATGTTAGCCCTTGGAACAGAACCGTGCTGAGGATGTTGGTCACAGAACTTTTAACATTACCTTTTCCAGGACACAGAAAATAAACGTCTGGGCTGTTTTAGGTGGGATAGAGTCAGTGGCATTCTCACTTTAGGCCTTGGACATAATGTTGTGTCCTTTTGGAGTAAATCAGTGCAAGATGTCAAACAATGGAATGGGTCAGAAACGGAGAAGACGATGACAAAGCAGATGAAGAGGACAAAGGAGGGAAGGAAAAAGCCTATTTGTCAAGGTGGCTGGTTGTTTAAGGAGTAGTTTCGCTCTCAAAGCCTGTACAAGGAGGGTTTTAAGTAGATCAGTCGGCAGATGCATTTAGTGCTAGAAAAAAAAGAGTCTCAGGCCAGCATTTGGGAATAGTTGTGGGCAGTTTCCCATGCGAAGCTGTTAGATGAACCCAGACGATTCTAGATTGACCAATAATAAAGTAGAAAATACGCACTACTGTTTAATATTAAATAGCACAATATTATACCTTTTTAAACTAATTGGTGTCCTTCGGAAGGATTCACTGGAAATCTTACAGAAACTTGACAGTCACAGCAAAATTAAACGAGGAAATGATAAGTCGTTAATAGTCTCTGGCGATGATTGGTATGCATGGTATGAAGAATAGGACAGACCCAGTTCAGTGAATAAAGACATGCGGGACCGAAAGTCACCATCAAATAAAAATAAAAGACATTGAGAACAAGCGCAAATTAATTAGGACATGGGGAATGAGGCGAGGGGATTGCACTCTTATGACTTAAGCCGACCTTTGGGTCTGGAAAGAAAAAGTCCTTGGGGTTTCTCTTCTGATGCATTAACCATCACCTCGTCAGTCTTGAAAAATTACCGATGATATTTCGAGGTAGTTCCAATGTCTCAGGGAGATTGAAACGGCTGCGCCTTTTGCCTGTGCTCCTTCCGCCTTCTTTGCGCTTCCATGGGAAGTCAGGCATAAAGACAAATTGTCTTGATAGGTTATCAACAGAGTTTCTGAGGTGACGGGCAAATAAAACCTATTTCAGGGTTACGTGGGAGCAGCGTTCTCGGGTCTGGCCCAACTAGAAGACGAAATAGGGGCGTCCCATTTTACTTGAAGCTTCGGTCGTGTGCAGGCGAGCAATCAGTAATGGCAGTGTTTACAAATAAGACATCGGCCGATGATAATCCAACCCCGATGCGAAATCGGGTCCACTTGTTGATGTAACCAGAAGCTCCACCGACTGGATCATGGATTCATTTTCAGGTCAGTTGTGATTAGGAAGATTCGAAGTTAAGCAGGACTTGCATTCCTCCCTCTGCGTGATCAATGTAAGAAGTATGTGCTTTATGTTTGTATTTGAGAAGCAGTTTAGAGTGTTCTCAGGCCGTCGCATATCGGCGGGAGCCTAGTAAACTGGTGGTTTTGTCGAAAAAGACGAAGGAGACTTTAATGGCAACTCACTGTTTACCCTTCCCGCAGGCAATCCTTACTCATTGCTACGTTGGAGCTCCAAGACAAGTATACAAACTCTCATTACAGCCTGCTAATAGACCGAAGCATCAGTCTCATGTGATCTAAAATCTTCCTCACTGCGGCGAACCTGGTATGGATGCGTGGTTCAGCAGTCAAAGAATTCTGTTAAATGACATGCTGGACCCCAGTCAAAATCCCAGGGAACTCCAACCTAGACTTAGAGTTTGACTGGCTTAAACTAAAGCCGAGCCGGAAATGGTTATCTCGGTCCAAATTGCTGCTGCAAGCCACACAAACCGATGGGGTTCTCGCTGAGTACTGTCTGGACAATCTGCCCTAGTGGTAGAGGGACGCTCACCGATCGTTTTACGGAACGCACTGGTCCCGTTGTGCCTCAGGGCTCTTTCTCGAGACCAACCAGCAACCACCCTGGCATCAATGTGTTTAGATGAATAATTGCCTATGAAATCGAATTTTATGCGGTAAATATTGAAGTCACACTGTGTTTGCTTGCTGTACATTTCCATGTCTCCTTCCAAACCGGTTGGAAAGGTTGTCAAAGTATTTGTGATATCGACAGATTAGGTTCATTATGATGTTGCCGAAAGGCCACGAGAAGCTTCGGTGATATTACAGTACGTATTTCAGCAGAGTGACTTATTTAAAACTGTTCTGATACCGCCGGACTTACAGACCCTACAAGCATATGTAGAACAGGTAGTTTTAGGACTTCCTTAAGTTGGGTAGCCCTCTAACTCAGTGCATCGGAAATGATTTTGACTCATTACGTGCTCGAAAAGTGAGTTTTCATCATAGCACACCTTTGAACGTGGCAGAGCCCAGAAAGCTGCAGCCAAGCGCAGTAGTCTGTCATTAACAGGCACCTAGCGGAAAATGCTGACGTCTTCACCACCACCATCATTGAAAGATGGAAACTAGGGAAAATATGGATTTGTTTCGATGTCCACTTGATGTCATTTACCAGTATAAAGGCACCTCAAGAAATTATTTTGCCTTTGAAAGTGTGCACCCTCATAGGGCCTCGCGTACAGTCAAAGTACTAGGGACGTTTTGCGAAAACGCCTTCGTAGTAGTTGAAAGGGAATCTATAAGAGGCACGGCGCCAAGCCTTGACAAGCGTGAGAGAAACGGTGCCTGCTACTGGCAACGACACCGAATTACTTCGCACCCTTCCAGAACTCATTATTCAAGATGAAATTAAGGAAAACGTGGGCAAAAGTAGCAAATATTGGAGGAGTAACGTATCAGCACGCTATCCGTACATTCACAGCACGATGGCTGGCAATCCACGGCGGCTTGTGGGGTTTG
Organism: Spirometra erinaceieuropaei; assembly: GCA_902702965.1. Taxonomy (NCBI): domain Eukaryota; kingdom Metazoa; phylum Platyhelminthes; class Cestoda; order Diphyllobothriidea; family Diphyllobothriidae; genus Spirometra; species Spirometra erinaceieuropaei. The sequence goes on from CACRXP010000168.1 coordinate 653,872, forward strand.
TAAATTGTTAACAAACGTTCACTACATGCCTACTAAAAAATTCAAAGCAATGCCTTTTTAAAAATAAAACGTTTATAAGTGGACTTGCTGAAGATTGATACGCTCACCTTGTCTCTGAGCAAGAGAAAAACGGATAGCTCGAAAATTTGTCTTCATAAGTTAGAACACAGGAATAGTCACATTTCGCAAAAAAAGGACGTCAAAAACGTCTTATACACCCAATAGGCCTCCAGTTTCAATGAAGGAAACTAATGGAGACCGACAACTTCCCACCGTAGGCTTGCATTTAAAAATAAATCACCGCAGTACGAAAGAATAGAAAAAGTGATAGCAGCAGTCGAGGGGGTGACCAGATGAATGCAACGCGTTGAAGGAGAGTACACTAATGGAATGCCTACGTGCAGCGGTTTCATAGCACAAAAAACGGCAGACGCCACTACTTCTAAGGGAGGTGGGAGAAGGCGCTACTTACTCATCCTCGTGTGTCAGCATGGTAAAAGACACTTACGCAATAAGCATCTCCATCACACGCCGCCGCCGCCGCCGCCGCCGCCGCCGCCGCCGCCGCCACCACCACCACCACCACCACCACCACCACCACCACCACCACCACCACCACCAACTCGGTTCGAAGATCGTCTGTCACCTCAGGTGCATCTATTAGGCGAAATAACACCATATTTCTGACCCATAGCTATAAAAACTGTAGGTAGGTCGTTAATGTTGGTGAATCCGGCAAACAGGTCCACGCGAGGTTACGTGAACGTGAGTTCATCGTGAGACGGAAAGGTAAAGTCTTCCTGGTACCCACCCACTCGTTCTCGCCATGGTACAACTCCGACTTCGAGTCTGTGAAAATCTTGGACAAATCGGATGACCGAATTTCACGTCCGCTGCAGGAAGTGTGGCATTAGACTGGGTACTCGATCAATGGGCGCATCAATCTGCCAGCCGCATATCAGACATTGAGCTGATGAATCAGCGGCGCAGTTGAAGGCCGTCCTCTGCGGAGGTGAGTTAGATATGTAATGGGCTGTATAATTCCTCCGTTTCTTGGCGATGAGCTTGCATGATAGTTCAAAACGTCGGAAGAATAAAACATTGGTCCCAGAGGTTGCCTCATCGTTTTCTATTCAGTTGACTGGGCCTCGCATGTTATTTAACATTCGGAGTATGTACAGTAGGTGGGCCAACTCATGAAATGTCAACCGAAATTCCGAAATGCGTTTTCGTTTCGAAAAGATTAATTAAGCAGGATTGTAAAACTAATCAGCCTGCAGTATAATTCTGTAATAATTCAGTTACCTCAGGATGCAGGCTTTCAAAAGAAATTGCTTACGGCTGCATACAAAAACTATACTCTGTAAAAATGACTGTTTAAGTAGCATGTATTTTTCTCTTTGATTTTCGATGCCCATAAAAGTCCAATTATATTTCAAGGAAAACATGAATAAAACTATTCATTCTCCCGCTCATTCAGTAGAAAATTATGTCTTCTTGCAATTTTATACTCAAAGGAAGGGTATTATTCGGTTTTCAAAAACGTTTCCAATTTCCGAATAATTTTGAACCCGCTCTGCCGTCACACGTGCATTCAGGATTTCCAACCTACATGCCATGTATTTTCCGCGTACGGAAAACCACACATTTCTCTACGGTATTGAGGGGAGACCATATGGGTTCATGAAATTTGGCATTGGATATCATCCATATTTTTAACTTTACAAACCACATTAATAAATGCAGAGACATGACGTTTTATGAACGGTCATTTCACGGTATTAAAAAGTCTCATAACTAGAAACTTTTTAAAACCCGATTATGTCCCTCGGAAATTGAAAAAAAAGTCTTCTTAAAAACCCAATGACACCTTTTTGACGAAAGAGTTAAAAAGGACATAATCTATTACCAGAGGGCACAAAAGCAATAACTTTTGTGCAGTTTTTGTAGAAGATACAGTTGAAACTAATAGGAGGGGGGTCAAAAATAAACGGGAAAAATGTATACTACATTGCCGGTCATTTTAAATCAGGCGAGGTTTTTGTACACAACCTGACTGAGGCTCACCCAAAAGCCGGCATTCTGGAGTGTGTGAGAGAGCAATCCATTATATTTCAGGTTTTCGGTCGACATTACGGGAGAAAGGCCACCTAATGTGATTACAACATTACTAACATTACCGACAAAGACAAAGGGGGCTGGAATGGCCGTTTATGACTTATTAGTCGTCGTCAGCCAGCCATATCCAACCCCGTGATGGGCAGCCCCTGGGGCTTAATCTCGCGACCTGCCGGTTAGGATTCATATGCCCTAACCACTGTGCCAAGGGCTCGTCGCCCCGTCAGTTGCGATCCGGCATATACAATGGTAAGGAGGGGCGGTCTGTGAGCGTCATTTCTACCTTAATACATATTTTTGATTTTTAGTTAACGTTTGAGGAAATAGGCCACCTACTGTGAGTATATGCATGCATATACAACCACGAATCAAAGCAAAAACTATGGAAGATGCGCTTGGTCGACGAGGTGGAAGCCATGTGCACGCTAATCACACAAATACTATTTTCAAATTTCAAATTAACCAGCCTTAGGAAGTGGTCAGTCATGAATAGAGCTACTTGCCAGTAAATCCGGAGGAGAAGAGCCTGTGAAAGTCGTCGTCTGCGATTTCCGGCGCAGACGCTCATCCAAAACGCTTCTCAAACGACTGTCTTCGTCGCACGTGACTTAACGCCAGTCGGCGCTGCACCCCTCGTTGATTGGATGCAGACGGACAAAGTCCAGGTACGCACATGCACTTTGGGCCGGAGCTAACAACCTTTGAATGGCTGCAACTAGGCTGGGGAGGATGCTGGCTGCTATTGCCGCATGCTGAACCACGTGCACACCTTCACCCTAGTTTTAGTATCTCTTGTCCAACAACTCTTTCCTCCCTGACTTTTGATTTGGGAAGCCTCGATCTGTCGACCTAGCGCACCTCGACAGGCCTGTCAGCTGGTAAAATTTCCCGCCACGTCAAAAAAACTTACAAGCATGAATGAGCGCAGTTACGAAATGAAGCTGTGCGTCCTGACTGAATCGCCGAGTACACCCCTCCCCCACCATTGTGCGTGCGTACGGTACGTGCCCCAACAGATGAGAGATGTCGAAATCTACGAATGATTGGTAATCAATTGCAAACCAACACTCATGCATGGAAACAATATTCGTATTAGTAATGAACAACTCTAAGGGGATTGAAAACATGGCAGAAATTTTTGTAGGAAATATTCCATTGTTTAGAAATACCATTTTTTTCGGAAAAGCAGAAAATTCCGAGAATGCCAAGATTGTTGTAAGTTAGTAAACTTCAGTTTTCGACGTACACAATGTCTGTCCATGCAAAAAACAGAAAATATGGCTGCACAAATAGAAGAATGTTTGCTATTAGTCTTTTAGTGAAGTTTATATCTAAATATCCTTTAAGAATTAATGTAATGTAAGGCATGGCGGTTTGCAAACAGTCTAAGTTTTGAGTATAAATTCTACTACGGTTTCCTGAAAATTCGCTATGCTTTTGCATTGGTTGGAATGCTGCTCAATAAGGCAAACAGAATTTCACTTGATTTCGCCGATAGGGACGTCATAGGCATAACAGTTTTCAGAAGAAGAGGTGGCGAGCATACGTAGCTTTCGATAAATTCTCATAGGTCCCACGAGTCGGCGCTTACCCAAGAGAATACTGGAACACCTCCCGGCATGGCTGGGAAAAGGCGAAACGAGGAGCATAAACAGCGCCATCCTCGCGCATGTTGTCGATTCCGGACATCATGTGGACCCCAACGGCGCTTTTCGTGTGATTTATAAGGTCCCATCGAGCTATTCGAAGCTACTGGGCCAGCGCCTGTTAGCAACAACAGAACCGGCCGCCATCAGGTTACGAAAACCAGTCTAGTGCGCACAGAAGGACCACGTTCAGGCTCCGCACCTACAGTGGTCGAAGGTCGACTAACGCTGCAACACTCCGCCTCTGACACTGACTGCTATTACTCCCCCCGCCTCTGTTTTAAGGTGAAGTTTAATCGATTTCTCTTATCATTGACTCATCCAAGCAAGAAACCTCATTGTCGGGAAAATGAACGTCTACAACGTAAGTCAACAGCGAATATGCTTTCGATCAATTATAAAACATTTTCTAATAAACTGCCTTCTGAAGGAGTGCATTAATATTGTATTCCGTTAACGGATGCGCGGTAAAGCCAAGAAAAGATTTGACAATTCTGGCCATTTCTTCCACGTTGCTAAAAATACTGATATTTTTCTACCTCAAACGGAAGAACATGCCTCTATCTTTATCTTGTGGCCATTTTCACTATCTTTGCTTAATTCTGGGTTCCGTTCTACGATTATGCATGCACGATATAGTGGCTACATAAATAGTGATACTTTGTTGAAACTGTTAATTCATATTGACCCAACTGTGAAAAACTCGACGCCTCGGTGGGATTCGAACCCACGCAGTAAGGGGAAGGCTTTAGCACAGCCAACGCGCTAACCATCTGTGCTACGAGGCCCCGCCGGACGACGCAAGTTTACTCACATTTGGGTCAAGTTACCCGCCCAACCTACTGCAACGTCTGGAATCCACCAAATATGATACAGTAGGTTGACTGCCCAAGCAGGATTTCCTAAGTAATTCATCTAGAATCCACCAGATGACTACTAGGCTCATGTAATGGATAGATATTTTGCATTAATATTTTGCTAGTTCTACTTATAAATTACTTGTGTAAAGAAGCTCGACTGCACACAAATCAATGTTCCATATGTTTAAAACTGTGAATGATTATTCGGTAGTAGTCGTGTCTGTGTCAACCCCCATAATCAAATAACACAACAATTTCGGCCTACCTAGACAAAAGATTGCCTATGTGCGTTATTATTGCACTTTGGGGCACGAAATATCACAGATCTGGAAATCTGGCTTTTTCTAATCTGGATGTCAACTGGGAAACGTTTTTTGAAATGGCACCCATGTGTAATCTCAGTCGACATGATAACAAGCTTAAAAAGAATCTGTGCCACACAAATCAGCGTTCCTGCCTTTTTTCACAGAGGGTAATTCGCCAGTGGAACTATTTGCCGGAGTATATTGTTAGTTCCCCTACCGTGAGCGTGTTCAAGAGACAACTGGATACTCACCTGCTAAAAGACAACCCGAACTGCCGATGCCTGATCTAACGGACTAATGAAATGACTATAAATATACAACTAACATGATTTCAACAGACCCCTTTTGTGCGTCAAACTTGACCCATATGGAAATTTTCGCAGTCCGGATGCGATTAACAAAGTTTTTTCACAATAGTTTCGCGAATACCACACCCTTTTCGCACTTATGTTCCATTATCAGATTTATGAATTCTCCGAACTAGCTCAGCCCTTCCGGATTGCAGGCTTTTGAATGGGCCACTTTCCGTCCACCTGCAGGAATCATGACCGCAAACTGGCTTCTTAAGTAACATGCATGTCCCGTTGAGTTTTGACGCCTTTATAAATCCAAACATATTTTAAGGGGAGCATGCACCAAATGCACTTTTTTGGCACGCACTGCGTGCTCTCATTCTGATGGCATGACATGCAACGACAGAATGTCCGCGAAACACATGTCTGGGCTAGTACCTGTGCTACCCAGAATGGTCTCACGTGGACCCAAACTAGCTGCCTCTTGGCAATTTGATGAATATAACGTAGTTACACCGCTGTGACTGATGGACTTCGGCCCAAATATTCATACATCAACTCGCGAAGCCTGAAGACCAACATTTAACTGCCCAGTACGCGGTAGCTTGGATTGTTATAGATTATTATCCAACGGATTCCCGCGATCAGCATCAGGCAAAAAAAATTTTCAAGTGCGACAAGCTCTCACAGCTCTGCCATGAAGAGGCAGAATATCGGCAAAGCACGAGTGTAAGGGGTTTTAGCGAGTACCTGTGCTGCTAGTATGGTACCGTGTAACCCTCAAACGTACTGCTAGCTGCCTGTCGGCAGTTAATGAATATTGCTCGGTTACCCAGCTGTTGCCAGAGAACTTCGACCAAAATATTCATTTATAAAATTTCGATCTGCGCCTTCAGACCTTAGTTTAGACTGATTTACTCCAGGTTAGCGAATAATTTCTGAGGCAATTAAAAAGCAACAGTTTTGAACTGGAGTATTTACCAGAATGCGGACGGGGAATGCTGGGAGACCCACTGTTGAGCCGAACCTCTCGCAGTTGTGCCATACAGTGGCAGAATATCGGCGAAACTCGCGTGTCTGGACTGTCAGTATGTGGTCTTGTAACCCTAATAAAGCTTAGTTCAGTAGAACTCTCGAGAGTAACTTACTCTCTTTTCAAAGAAAAACATGCTCAGATGCACGATTAAAGTCTAGGGCAGGCATTAGCATAAGCGGTTGTCCGACTATATCGCAACGCTCAGTTTCGTTCAAATTTAAAGGCATTTTACCTGATAAAATTGCGCAGACACATTTCCTGTACAATAAAGGGGCATTTACTGAAAGAGGCTGGACGAGTGAGCAGCACGCGCACCGTTAAATATGTCCAAAAAAATTCTCAAATCAGTTTCTCTCATCAGGTTTTATGAGATAGGCCACGTATCTTACTTTAAAAACCTGGCTAGAATAGAATTATTTTTGGCACTTTTTACGGGAATATAACGACCAACAACAGCAAGCAGCCAATGTGATTGGTACCGAGGTAGGTGGTGGGGCTGTTCTTCTAAAAAGGGACAGGAAGAAACCGCAGACTCAAGTCAGTCAGACACATGACCACAAACCATACACTGACAACAGGTCAGCGACAAAGAGAGAGAGAGATGGCGAAAAAGATGAGCAGTCTGCCTGCCGAGGCGATAGACATTCCGGGAACATGTGTCGTTGAATTAAACACCTGGGGAAACTTAGAGATTCCGGACTCATCCTCGAGTTCATCATCAGAAATATGGGGGAATGAAGGGGACACGTAATCAAACAAGTACGCAAATACTTTTGCCCTGAAAATACTTAAATCATAAGAGTTATAAGGCCTCGGGTATTTCATCAAAATGGCAACACCGGTGTTTACTTGTCTTTCATTGCTGACATTTCTGAAGAATGCACTGCTGGTTTTGAGAAACCCATTCCGACCTCGCATTTGAAATTTGAGCAGGGTAACGTAACCCGTGAAGCCCGACAACTGACATTTAACTGCCCAGTGGGCTGTAGCTTGGATTATTATTAATTATTAGCCAAACGCGTTCCCCAAAAATCGTCATATTGGGGAATATGTCTTTTAAGGCAATTTGATCGACGAAGATGCCCATAATTTCGTACAAAAGTTAACGACATCTCACATACAGTGAGTGGCCGATCTCATGAAATGTCGGCCGAAATTCTGAAATGTGTTTTCGATTGGGAAGGATTACTTAGGCGCGGTTGTAATACTAACTCTCTTGTGGCATAATCCTATAATATTTCGGATGTCAGCTTTTGAATACACCACTTTTTACCTCCCGTAGAAACCGAACTTGGTAAAAAATGACTACTTGAGTAGTATGCATTTTCCCCATTGATTTTCGATGGTCTTATAAATTCAAATATATTTTATAGCAACCACGAACAAAAATATGCTTTCTTTCAGTCATTTGATAAAGAGTCACGTCGACTTTCTAGTTTATACTCGAAAAAAGAATATAGTTAGGTTTTAAGAAGTCCTCTAATTGCCGAATTATTTAGAGCCTGATCAGCGGTTGCCTTAGCGCCTAACGATTTGAATCTGCAAGTTGAATGCGTTCCGCGTAAGGAAAATCATATATTCTCCCATGCCTTTAATCAGATGCCATATTGAGTCCATAAAATTTTGCAATGGATGCGGACTATGTTGTACATTTCATGAGAAACAGTGGTAAACGTACAGGTACAATGCCGTATGAATAGACATGTCACGGTCTTAAAAAATCTCATAATTAGAAAATTTTTGAAAGTTCAATTATATTCTTTACTCGAGTATAAAATATGAAGTTGGCTTAATTTTTTATCAAACGAGTGGAAGAAAAGTATCTTTTGCTCAAGTTTGTTTTATAAAATATATTTAAATTTTTATGACTGTCGAAAATCCCCGGGAAAAATGCATGCTTCCGAAGTAGTCATATTTCGCCAAACACGGTTTCTACGGGAGATGGAGAAAGAGTTAATTTTAATGCTAAGATTCTGCCGAGACCAAAATATTACACGATTATGTCGCAAGATAATCAAAATTACATCCGCTCCTAAGTAGTCCTTCCTAATCGAAAACGCATTTCACAATTTCAGCCAACATTTCATCAGATCGGTCACTCACTGTATGCTTGGGTATTTGCAGATGCTAGTAATATTCGTAGGCAGAATTTGAACATTTGCACGTGTTCCACCATTAGAGAACACTAACGTAAACAAAAGAAGATTTACGAAAAACATTTCACTGCCAACTAGAGGCCAGAATTTTTCAACTGGACACGGGAATAGTGATGATAAGTGTGCCTGAATAATTAAAAAGGAAAAAAATGCTTCTTTGTGTTGCATACCGGTTTCAGTTGTTTAACAAAAGTTCTACCGTTTTTCTAAAATCCTATCTTGTACGTCCGTAATAATACATACAGGATGTTCTTTGTTTCAACATACCTGTAATTTCCAGACATTTAAAAACAGCACATGAATAACCGCAAAAAGTTCCACCATCAAGTGGCCGTTTTAGCTTTAGGACATAAACAGAGATAATGAGCACACCACTAACCATTTGCACAGAATTCTAATATTTATACGGCCCCTCTGTAAAACGGGGCAATGAAGTAAGCAAAAATGACAAGAATGACAGAAGGTACACTTTTTCGTCTGCGGCAGAAACCCATCTCCATCTATCAAGGAGGTGCATTAGTGGGCAAAACTCCCCCAGTTTCTTCCCTGACTTTATTTCTGATTAAGTTGAAGGACATGAACATTCATCAGAGAAATAGCCCAGAAATGTACTCACTCAAACTATATCTAACTGAAGAAAGTTTGGTCGTTGATCAAAAACATATTAATCACAGGCATCTGCTGTGGGACTGCATTGTTTCTGGACGATTATTTTCCCTGCTTCGGCTGAAATCATCATTTGCATTAAAAACGTCCCAGAAATCACTGCACCAGTAAAGGACTTAATGAATTATTTGGCTGAGAATAACGCAAACCGCGAAGTATGTCAACAATTTACGGCTGCACTCGAGATAAATGGACTCGGGTGACGCATAAACTTATGGTATTTTTGTGGAAAGAGAATTTTCCCTATACGAGTAAGAGTAAAGAAGGGGATAAATCGGTTTTAGAAACTTTCCCGATCCCCGATTAATTTTGAGCCCGATCAGCCTTTACAGTTGCATTTAGGGTTGCCAAACTGCAGGCTGTATATTTTCTGTGTACGGGAAATCAAACGCTTCTATACGCCATTGAGTGGCGACCAAATGGGGTTTATCAAATTTAGCAGTAGAGTTAAGTCATATTGTAAACTTTAAAAGCAACTTTAGTAGATGCAGAGGCCTAATCTTTTGGAAATGGTCACTCCACGGTCTTAAGAAATCTCGTAATTAGAAACCTTTTTCAGAAACAACTTTCACTGTTTCCTTAAGTATAAAACCTAAGGAAGACTAATGTTCTACCAAATGAGTAAAAGAAGGAATATTTTTATTCCTGTCTTCCACGAGATTTATTTGAATTTGCAAAGGCGTCAAAAAATGAGAAAAAATCATGCGGCTTAAGCAGTCATTTTTTACAGAGTACATTTTTTGTAGGTGGCCGGAAACGAGTTCGCTCGGAAGCCGGTATCCTGAGGTAACTGAATTATCTTGAACCTATGCTGCAGAGTGGTTGATTTTTCAACCCTACTTAAGTAATCTATTCGCGTCAAAAACGTATCACAGAATTTTGGTTAACATTTAATGAGTCAACACCTCTACTGTATGCTTGCTGATTCTGGTCAAATTCTTTGGACAACGAAAGCCCTCTCGACACGAGACCCTATTGGTGCAACAAAGTGAAACCTTCTTCGGGGCGGCCGACATTACTGTGAACGATACAAAGTGGAAAATAATTGCAAGGTATTCTTGTGGCCTGCGTAAACGGGTGCTAGCCACAGTCGAAGCAGTGGCCATTCGATGCATCACGCGTTGAGTACTCAGCCGGAACGAGGATGAATGTGAGCACCCCATGTGTATGATTTAATCAAGGAGAACAACTGTCCCGACCTCTACCTATCAGACATTCGTGATCTAACCGGAGGCGAGCAACTGCTTGCCGCGACGAGGCAACCCGCCCCCCCCCCCCAGATGTCGTATGTTCGCATCGTACATCGAACTGAGACCGCAGGGCGCAATTACTAAATCATGCGTACAGAGGACGACACAAACACAGGCTTAGCAGTCAAGTCTTGAACATCGTAATCGGTGGGTGGACTGCCTCTGTGGTTGCATAGGTCAAACGGGACGACAGCTGGAGATGAGATTACGTGAGCACAAAAAGACTTTGTCGGGGAGGCCAGTTATTTCTCGCCTCTTCTCCAGATCGAACAGTGAAGGAAACGACCACAACACGGCGCGTGCGACCTTAGGAGTCCCGTCGTGAATGGATCAATCTATATATATAAAAATGGAAGGTTTTTTTCTGTTATATCTAATCTCCGAAAGTACTGCACCGATTGCGCTGAAATTTGGATACAACCCGACCCGCGCATAGGGCCGGGTTTTTGGCTGGTCAGTTGTGTAATTATGCCGATGGTATGCCTGTGATGGGTAAAAAACTGGATATTTTCCGGCATAACAACGCCACCAGCCGCGGCCACTTGACCTACATCCGCTTGTGCCCACACGTCTACCCGCCGAGCCACTTGACCGACATTCGCTCAAACGCACGTGCTCCACCCGACGGCCGTGCCCACCCCACCACTCACCTCGCAGGCACTTGAGCAGGTCCTCCACCCTCTCTGGGCCGCTGCAATATGGGCCGCCGGAGCAAACCACCCCTGGGGCAAAAAAAAAACACGCAACACTTGGACGCCACTTAAAATTGTCCCACAGCCCACATATTGGGACTGTCACCGCTTCCTCTGGGATTCTCGGGGGTGAGGACTGGACGCAATTAACACTAGCCCCCCCCACCCCGCGCAACCCATATAATAGGGCTGTCGCCCAATGTCATTTCAGTGTAGTGCAGCTCGGCTTGCGGAAGCCGGGTTGCGGTCACGGCTACCGCATTCTGCAGCTTCGGGCCTACTTAGTTCAGCAACAGAATGAACAATACCGACTTCAACACAGTATCCATTTGCTTTTCGGGATGGTGCCGTTGGATATCACTTCAAGGTTAAGATCACAAATTCAGTCAGTGACGAGGAAATGCACGCGAAATTTAGTGGAATGAATTACTACTTCTTCCGACTTATGCTTCGACAGAATGTAAGTAAACCCCTTTTGAACTGCCGTCAATTGCTTCATCACTGCATTGTGAATACGCATGCGAAATCGAAACAGGACGCCCGCTTTCGTTCATTTGCATCCGACCAAACTGCGCTCTGAAGAATATATTCCTTTGCATGATGCAGTTGCAAACGACGGTAATACACCTTTCGTTGTAAGACTACTGATTTTTGTCCTCCACATACACAGACAGTTCACGCCATACGCCCGGGTACGCTGGCGGTGCAATCCCTTTTGTTTGTCCAAAACCTACTCTTTACATTCACATGCAATCCAGCTTGGGGGGGGGGGATATTTTTCAGCTCTCACTTCTCGGGTTATCGCCCGTGAATAGGTATGACATCAGAGTACATGTTTTTCTGCAGAAAACCGAAATCGCTGATGAACTTCATGGTGAAACACGAGGTGGTTGGGTCTGTGCGCTGTTGGATGTATTAGGGGGAACGGCAAAAGTGGGGACTGCCCCATGCACATTTCCTCATCTGGTTCTATAACAAGATCGCCGAATTATCTGATATCGACGTCGACAATGATTTGCATGAAGTTGTGGCGAAGAATATGATACATGGACCTTAGATGCACTGAATCCCAATCCTCCAACCCCCCCCCCCCCCCCCCCCAAGTCCCTTATACCGAAAATGATCAGCGGAAGACATCGACAAATTGGCAACCGTACGAATGCGAATCGGTGACATAGAAGTCGGTAACCGCTGGGTTGTTTCGTATTCGCCTTTGCTTTTAAAAGCAAACGCAGCTCTCATAAACGTGGAACACTACAATTTCGGGAAATGAATTAGGTACAGTTGTAAGTACGTGACTAAAGGCAGTGACATGCCCGTTTTCGGCCTGCAACACGAAAGGAGCTAAAGGGATGCAGACATACAACACAATGAAATCGCACAGTATTGGGCTGGAAAAAGCGTTAACGGCAAGAAATCCATGTGGCGAATTTTTTCATTCCCCATCCATGAACGAAGTCCAGGTGTTGTTCTCTTGCAGTACAGTTAGAGAATGGGCAATGCGTTTACTGCACCGATGCAAAACGCGCAACAGGTTGCCTTACGTCCACTGACAACAATATTAACTGCGTTCTCCACGTTAAGCCAAAGTGACGGCTTTGCGAATCCACTGCGGCATTCGGAAGTGCTTACGCATTACACAGGGAATGTGCGTAGAAAATCATCCGAACAACGCAAACAGGGAGAGCGAGTGGACGGACACCCCGGCATACTCAAAGGAACTGCGATTGGCAGACTGCATACCGTGCATCCCAATCTTACTTCGCATGGTGTTGGTGAATGAGCCCGGTCCAACGTCTTTCCAGCAATTGAAATCTGTCAACGCATGCCACTTTCAGCAGTGTGTGTCAGGCTTTTCAGTTACTGGATAACGATCAACGATGGACAGGCCTGGGTTTCGCATACAATACGTACCGCCAACCAGTGGCCCTTACATTTGTCTTAATTGGGAACGTCCTCCTTCCTCTTTCCCTTACTCCCCAATTCATCAGATTGAGCCACAGCAACGCGTGGCGGGGTCCAGCTAGTGAGCGTATAAAAAACCTTCTAGACGCTACTGAGGCCGGTTGTGGGACGGAGATCGGCAGCACTCTTGACCAGTGTAGGAATTCGAGGAGGTGCGAGCCTGAATAGACTCCTCGTGCAATAGCCACCCCGAAAACACATCGAATTAGGCTTTCAGTCCTCGTCTGCTAAAAAAACATTCGGCAGGATCACTCCCTGACTGGTTCCTAGTTCCAGGACAGGAAGGACAACAAACAGTTCGCAGTGCTGGCATAAGCACGCATTATTTATTTGTGGCATTTTTCTTTTTTGTCACACAGTTCATTTAGAAGGTACTAATAGAAATACGGAGAATGATTTGCGACTTTTTGAATGAGGCTGGAGCGGTTTCTGATCTCCGGGGGCGGGTCTGCCGTCCATATTCCTATGTTTCTTGTTTTCCAGCGCATATTGAATATACAATGGGTGATGTGACTCGTGGGATTTGTGTAAATTCACGAAAGTACTCTGATTACTCGAAAATCGGCCCAAACACATTTTACACAACAGATAATTGAAAAGTAACGGTCTTCATTAAAACATAACCAGAAAAGAAGTAATGTAAGCAGAGCGGAGGAAGTCCATGTCAACCTATAATTGCAAATAACGAAGTAAAAACACAGCATACGGCTAGCTTAGTCCGAAAAAATGTGTTTTCTCTATACGGCAGAACGAGTAGCCAATTACGTGATCGCTGATTGCGTGAAGTCACGAGAATTCGATGCTATTTTTCAGTTCTTGCATTAATCGCGACGCGACTGTCTAAGACAGAAAGGATTTCGTTGGAGGTTGCGGAAGAGAATGTCATAGAAATAAAAGTTTCTATAAGTCCACATGTTGACGGACCGATCAGTGATTAAGAAAGTAAAATATAATTGGCATATGCAGCAGTAAAGAGGCCATTTTATATGCATCCAGAGAGCACATCTTCTGCAAAAGTACTATGTGCTTTTTGAAGCACTGTTTTCCCGGAATAAATTTGAATAAGGCAAAGCCGACGAAACATGCAGAATTTAATGATGTCATAAAAGTCCGTCATCTCTTATTCAACTGCGCGCGGTCATTAGTGTTTATAAGCCAAAGTAAAATGTCCAATCAGAGACCGACCTTGAGAAATGAAAGGCAATAAGTAAAGTGAAACCGATTTTTAGTCTGATTTACGGGAGCTCATGGGGAGGGGGGAGGGAAGTCATTTAAGCAAGCGAATTCAGATTGCGGTGAAAACTTGTCGGGCATAATTAAAACTGCAACGCGGGGGGGGGGACAGCAGTCAGTCATGGTTACTGTGTGCAGTTGAATAATAGGTCGCGAAATTTTATGACGTCATTAAATTCTGCATGTTTCATCGCCCTCGTCTTATGTGATTTTTGGCGACGGCGGAGTTAGCAGAGTCTCAGAATGACCTTGAGATACCGGTGAAAGTTTTAGGGTTTAAAGTGCTCTCAAGCGTCCTGCTCTGTGCATATAGCGATCCGACTCACAACTGCAGACTCAGTCAAACATTAAACCTCATCATCAAAGACGAGGAACATTCACAACGGGAGGCTGCGATTAATGTGTTCCTGCTCAAATGAAAAAAACCTCCTAAAAATCGTGTCCTGAATAAGTCTGTCAAAACAAATGTGTTACTAGTTTTTGGACACCAGGTCGGACAGATGTGCAAAATAGCCCGTTTATTCACCCAGACTGAAAAATAAAGCTGCAATTCCCCGGAGGTTGTTTTAGTAAGCCACATTAGTTTAAGTTAATTCCCTCCATGACAGAAACCGGCACAAATGCGCAGATAGGACAGGGGATTTTAGAACAAGCCTAAGCAGGATTGGTACCAGCCAATTTCGTGATGGCCTTGAAATTTCTTCCTGTCACCTCATAACACGCGTAGTGTCAGTAGTACACAAAAAGGGGAATTAGTACAGAAAATCACCGTGAGCGCAGCATGGCCACAATTGGGAACACACAGTCCAGTCGATGAAAGGAACCACTTAAGAAAGCGATGGGAAGGAATAAAGACACGATAACGCAGAAAGATATGTGCGAATCAAAGGACTAGGAATTTGTGGGACAACGTTTGTCCTAAAACATGCAGACTAGTTGTTTCGGTTCTGGCGGCCATTATCGGACGGCGCACCATAACAAATGCTAACGTTTCGGGGGATGCGGTGGCAGACCCTGTTGTCGGCAGTCGTCGCGCACACTGGTACTCCTGCCACCCCCATTGTTGTTGATCAAAAACCTGGTTATTTGCTGTGTGGACCAGGGGTTGGGGAGTGGAACGCCAAGGTGCGGGCTCGGTCGCGCCATCCAACTGCACCCTCCCCCATCTTCGGTCTTCTTGGCTCCTCCATGACACTGGGCCCAGATGGGGGAGGAGGGAGCGCGGTAGATGCAGCGCACGTCTACTATTACTATAAATTAATTCACGCACAAGCCACTGTCCCTGCTCTCACCTTGCTTTGGAGCACATGGTGGACATAGTCGAACTAGACGGTCGAAATATCGGTTGGGGTTAGGGTAAGGGTCACACAGCTTAGCCATACCGGGAGGTGGTGGTGGTAGGGTTATAGCTGGGAGTGTTGGGATTGGAGATAAAGTTAGGGTGCAAGAATAGGGACTTCCTGAATTCTAGCGCTCTGCCACCTGTAGCACTGGGGGGTACATACTTCCGACAGTTGTTTGCGGAAGTGAAGTATTTTCCGCCACGCATGGCCTGCAAAAGACGGGATTCGGAAAGCTCCATTTCGGTTGGCAGAGTGTCTGTTATCAAGGCGGGGCTTAGCGATAAAAGAGTGAAGAACGCTCAACTCACCGGCTGACGGTTGTGTGCTTATATCCATAAGTTTATGCGAAGTCATGAGCGAAATTTGAAATGACGCGCAATCGCAAGGCATCCTTAGTCCCCTCAGTTGGGGTAATAATTCTGAAGACTGCCGACCGTGAGATAAATCGCGTTATGAGCACTTTCAGTGGTGCATCGCAACTGTGGCCTACTGGTTTTGCCGTCCTTAAGAAGAAAGAATATTATAACGGGCGTTTTCAGAACTAACTTCCACACACATTTTTGCCGCAGTAGGTGGTGTACTTCATGAAATGGAATGACGAGAAGCTGTACGATCATTCTGCGGGTACTTAAGACGGTTAAGTATCCTGAAGCTTTTGATTAGCACGCAGTACAGTGTCTATATTTTTCCGACAATCGACTGTGAATGCTGACATCTCAAGGACACTCCGACGCTCACTGGACCCCACCATTGCCAAAAAGCACACAGCGATTTTACCAAGAACGGGTCATCCTTATGCACACACAATTGAAGGATTACGAGTGCGTCTGCTAATTCTATTCCAGATTCTTAGTCATTTATCGATCCGTAGACATATGACCTTATGCAAAATTATATTCCTCTGACATCCCAATAAACGAACTCAAGTAAAATCCCATTAGTCTTAGTCAGTCGCACCTTACATAATGCGAATTGGAAAGGTTTCCATGAACTCTTGTAAAATTATTTTGGAATCTTTACGTAAACTGAAGGCAATTGATTAACCGCCATATTACATTCTTTACTAACTATTAGCGAATACTTGGGCAAAACGGTATTTTTATAGTTTATTTTGCCGATGTTGTTCTATTAACTCAGTTATTTGCACTTACAGGCTTTTTGTATCATTTAAAACTAGGGTTTAATCGGTGAACGCGATTTTTTGTCATTTCCGTTTTCCACCAAAAAATGTATTCATAAGAAATCCGAAGTTACTTTTACTGTTTCTTTTATGCTCGCCTTCCACTTAAAATCATTCATTATTAATTAAGATGTCTGACGGACGCATTTGAGCCGGTCTTTCGGAGTATTTAGAGATTTTTTGCAAAGTTGGGCAAATTTTATGAAGTACTTCGGACGTGCACTTCAAACTAAGACGGGCTGGATAACCATGATCACTTGAACACAAGCTACATAGGAGAACCTTACCTGTGCAAACAACTAGATCATGCTGTGAAACCTGCTTATAAACTTGCGATATCCCTATACTTTCAAGGACCGGCAAAATCGGGCTTATTAAATTCTGTCCCATATGCAAAACATCTAGGCCTACGCGATTTTCATGAAAGTTTCCTTCCATATCGACTCAAAGTTATTAATGCTCAACGGCGTCTAGTCAAAACATCCCAAAATCTGCAATAGGAAACCTTTTCCCATGGTAAGAAGAGCCAAGCGCAGTAATCTTACCTAGGCTGAAATTTTCGGAAACAAAAACAGCTTTTTGGAGGGGGAAGGGAAAAACGCTTATTTTTTGCAAATAATGGGCTTATACGCATCTCCCCCCACCCGAATTACACTGTCTTAAAGTCACATTTTAAGAGGGTAACGGTTGTTTTGGTAAATTTTGTCGTCTTAATTAATGTTCTCCACTCGCTGTAGAACTAGGCACAAATGCGCAAATATGGTCCAGGCCAGCTAGCAACAGGGGAACCTTTCGTTGACGCAGTTACTCACCGATGCAATCTGCAGGACGAAGTCTTTTCCTTAACGCGTTAATCTAGTAAGTAAAAGGCGTAACCACGGACCGACCAGTCACCACATTTCACTACCTACCTCGCTATCGACGTAAAACAAAAAAAGCGAGCATTTACTATACATATCTCATACATAGCTCTGCATAATAAGGGGCGCATCTCTAAAAATAGACATCCAAAAAGACGATAATTATAAACGAGGCATAATTTCATCGACCAGGGAGTACTGTAACCTTTTAACTCCTTCGTAACAGATTAACAAAGAAATAACCGACTACAGTTCGAGGGTGGCCTGTTTGTCAACAACAGCAAACCTATTCTTCAAAACGAAATAACTGCACTTTCAGGCAATGTGCTAAAGATCATTCATTTGCGGACAGTAAGGGCTTTAAGAAAAAAAATCGGAGGGGAAAACCGATGAAGGTTACTATCACTCTCTGATTGCCCATCAATTTTCTCAAAGTAAACAAATTATCAGAACAGAATAACTGTCTCCTGAAGCAGTACCCCTGTTCCGCAGGGGGGTTTCTTCTCATCGAGGCAAGCATTTTTCTTCAGTGTTTGTATCGACCCTGTTTGGCAGAATGAAAATCGTTGGCAGTACGCATTCACCCAAGCCAACCGCGGACAGTCGCTGTCCTCTGGTATGGGATATGGTACATTGTTACAAAATGTCATGCTGAGAAAAGTCTGTCCATCCCAAAGCCAGTCTTTGTCACTGGCTCAATGCTCCTGTGTTCAGCCTAATTCCTCTTTGCAAGAAAATCATTAATTTTCTTGCCCCTCTAGGTCTTGTTCCAGTCTCCTGAACATCTTCGAAAAGTTCTTTAATCAGCTAAAATCCCCAGGTGGTTTTCTTCTCACATAGGGAAACATCCCCTTATTGCAGGAGAGAAGCGACTTACAGTCTGTGACCTATTTCATGAAGGGTGCCGAAATTTACGAAAGATTGCTACTCAAACGCAAACCGACACGAACGAATAGACCAACAATTAAAAGGGATGATGAATTATTTTGAGCAAACTGAAGACCTAAAAAATAGTAAAATTTAAAGCTACTTTGTTTAGAAAAATTGTTTTTTTGGAAAAACGGAAAATTCTGAAAAAATCAAAAGCCACTATGACTGAGGAAACTTAAGTTTTCGATGTACATCAAGTCTGCCCATGCAAAAACCAAGTAACTGAGACAGCATAAGTGAAGTAACACTTGAAAGTGGTCTTTTAGTGGAGTTTGCACATCTATTTCCCTCCGGAATAAGCGTAGTTCCATGCATGACGGTTAGTCGACAGTCTACAGTCTGGGCATAGATCCCAACACGGTTTCACGAGAATAAAATGCGTTTTTTTATCGTTAACATTGCTTGGAGTGGAGTTGACTAAAACAACTGGGTTTCGACGTGATTTCGTTGATAGGAACTTCATAGGACTCAAATTCTTCGTAGGGTCTCTTGGATATTAGAACAGGAAACCACCGAAATACAAGACAACGTTGACTTCCACCCAAATTTGCAAACATTTTGACTAACAAAATTACTTAAACATTTTTCGGAGTCGGTTGGGCAAATAAATAAATTACGCAACATTCCAATCGCCACTTTGGGTCTTCCCAGTCAAAAGTAATCACTTTTCGTGGAAAGCAATAAGGTGTGCTGGTATAGACAAAGAAAGCATCACGAAAGTGGCATCGTCCACAGTGGCGTTCCGCAGAGGAGCGTTTTGGGTCCAATTCTGTTCTTAATATATGTGAACGACTGCCTGGACTGTCTGAACTGCGAGCTTGTAATGTTTGCCGATGATCTCGAATAGTGAAAATCAATAGAAAAGCCGGAAGTCTCTCTAAAGTTACAGAAAAACCTGGATCGCTTGCGACAATGGTGTGATGAGTGGTGTCTTAGCCTCAATCGTAACAAATGCCAACTTGTTGGAGGTCACCAACTCGAATCAGTCAACCAGTTCAGTGACCTCCGTGTGTGGATGACGTCAATTCTCAAACAATCGTCTCACTGCGCCAAGGTATCAAGGAAAGCTATGGGCACGCCAGGTGCGATTAGAAGATCCTTCCTCAATTTTGAGGAAGAACTTTCCGGCACAGTATTTGGAGCACTCGTTCGACCATTGTTGGAATATTGTGTTCAGTCATGGTGTCCCTGGAGGCAACAAAGTTACACCCTACTGGAAAACGTACAACGAAGGGCGACCATGCTAGTCGGCGGATTAAGTAGCTTACCTTAAGAGAGACGCCTGGAAAAGCTAAAAAAGTTTTCTCTCTCTTATAGACAACACAGGGAAGATATGATCATGGCCTTTAGGATCGTTAGAGGGCTAGACTGTGCTCTTCAGTTTGACGATTTCTTCGAACTGGCGCGGACGACCAATCTTCGAGGCCACCAATATAAACTGAAGCTAAAACATGCCAACCTCGAATTGCGTGCCAAACTCTTCTCCCACCGGCTGGTTGAAGGACGGAACAAGTTGCCGAACTCCGTTGTCTTAGCGGAAAACGTTGGAACCTTCAAAAAAAGACTAGATGAATTTGGGCTTGTTGGTCAAACATTTACACGATATCAATGACTTGCACAACGACGATGTAAATATCTGTATGTTTTTTTCATAGGTCTATCTGTAAATAGGGTTTTCCAAGCTTTTGTATATATCCTTCATCTATACTGAATTATACTGAAAATGATAACATTACTGAGCAAACTCGTCCGAAAATAAATACACCCATGGCTTTACTTTGGCACCCTCTTTTACAAAAAATATTCCAGCAGTTCTTTTACATTCATCGAGAAAAGGTGCTGAAAGTTTTTTGGTTTTACCGAATATGACAGTTCGATTACCGGCTTCGATGATGTCCCCCGTGTGCCCCACAGTTGCAGCAGCAGTGGGAGCAGGGACGGTGACTTGCGCAGGGGCATGGAGCTTCGACCAATTTATCATTTGCTTTGTGAAAAGGTTTGCCGAACCAGTCATGAGAGCGTTGGTTGGCGGTCACAATCAAATTCACGGAACACCGCCTGTATCATGGAATGAGAAGAAACTTGATTTCCAATCTCGATGACCTTAGGGGAGCGAATAAGAGAGATTGGATTTACCCTTTTGTCTCCCCTTTAGCGCACAAAAACGTCCAATAGTGAATTACAAAAAGCAATGGTTTTTCAATATACCCTATGCGACTTCAGTAGATGGGAACTTTTGTTAGGCCAGGAGGTGAAAACACCGTCCTCATAATAGTTTTTTGTTATGAAGACTAGAACCTTTTATCATTTCAAATTAAAAAAAGCAACCCACACGCTTAGCAAACGATTCCTGCCCCACTGGCTGCAATGGCTAAAACGTTCTACTTCTGAGTTTTAATCCAATCAATGGTTACCTCGCCGTAACTCACAGGACGGTTTACTTTTCAGCCTGAGTGGATGTCCCGATGAGGTCGCTAGACAGCCTCCTTACTTAAATTGAAGAAACGTTTCGATCCACAAACGGGACTACTCACTTGCAAAAGTCACGGCCTTTTATTTGGACGTACAGTGCGCGTATATGGACTTATTTACGGTCCGCCTCTCAGCCTGAGTGGGTGTTCCGATGAGGTCGCTGGAAAAGCTCCTTACTTAAAACAAAGAAAAATCCCGATTCAGTTACGGGGTTGTTGTATTGCAAAAGTTGCGGCCTTTTATTTGGACACACAGAATAGGATTATGGACTCACAAACGTAATCTTACGTCGCCGCCAATTTCCCCCAGGTGAAGCTGGCTCTTCGTGGATTACTCTGACAGTGAAATCCTTGCTGACTTATTAAAGGGTTTTCTACCATGATCGTTATGGAAAGAAAGAGCCTTTAGAGAAGAATATTTTCTGGTGATGAACTTGAGCCCGAGTCCACAATGTCAGACAAATATGCTCCTTCTTCTGGAGTCTTCCTACTGTTGAGAGCGTTTAGAGTGATTAATATGAACGAATTTACTCATGCGGCTGAAAAACGTAGTTATTATGCGTCGCTGGCCCTAATAATTCCTCCTTGAAGGAGAAAAAATAGACGAACCAAACCGTATTAAGAAGGATGATGGGGACAAAGTGGAGTGTGCTATGGTTTTTTACGACAGCCCCCTCTAATAAGGAGTCGAGAGCACAGAAGTTGCTTTCCTGTCAAAGAATTTTGCGAAAATTATTTTCACTGCTAACCTGTCCCCTTTCTTAAGATGGTGACTTTCAGGAAAATATGATCGTTAATAAAAGCCCAATAAGTTGTCCTTTGGCGAATAATGGCAACTGGTACACGGTGGGTGACGTATTTGATGAAATATACGTCAATTAAAGAAATATTTCTGATCAATCGGGAGTCAAAGTGCATGTACTGAACGAACTTCTCAGTTAATGATAAACGACCTTCAGTTATGCAAAAACTCTAAAAACACCAAAAGAGACGGTACCCTGTTCAAAAATATAGGCTTTATTAAAGAAACAGAAATGCAGCAAACAGGAAAATTAGTGTCGGCTGAGGTTCACCCACCTTGCTGGAGCATATAAAGACCGCTGATGCAAATGACCAAGAAAATAAAAAAACAACATGAACAGAACGTCTAAACAGTCCTTTTGACAGAAATCCGGAGTGAACACAATCCAGTAATTATTGTAGAACAAAGGATGGCAAGCAATCAACTGCGTAATACTGATTATGCGTTTCAAAATGAAGTCTCGAAAATTTGGTCTTTGGCTTGAACGCGATGCAGGTTGCGCTTGAGCTCGTGGAAGAATAAGGATTTACATGAGTTTACATGCCGAGAAACTGGTCAGTGACTAAGAAATCAAAATAGAATTCACAGGTACAACCGTAGGCATGCCAATTTCCGTGTATAAGGAAAACAATTCTTTCACAAAATGATTAATACGAATGTTAGTGGCGGTGGAGTCCGCAGAGTTTCAGGTTGTCCTTGAAGTGTCAGTGATCTGTGTCGACTGTCAAAATAGGTTTTACAATTTGCGTCTATCAACATTCACAAAACAAGATACTGCTTGAAATAATTTACTTTGGTAGTGAGTGAACCATCAGTGCGAAGTCAACTGACAAGATGCCTCTTCAAAAACGGCTTTGATAGGATACTCCACTGACGAATATCTACATTTCGTGACCTATCTGATGTAAGGTCACGAACTGTGAACTTAAATCGTTGTAGCGCATGAAATGCCCATCCCGCATACACGAAAGTTATACTGCGTTAAAGATATGACCAAGCTTAAAGATAAGGCACCGTTTGGTTTATAAAGTATTATTTAATGATTGGGAAATAATTTATTTTACGAAAAACTACCAAGTCAAACAACGACAGTATGACATGTCAACTATTCAAGGCCCAATATAGCTACTAGAAGAGAAGGGCAACGTCAAAAAACGATAAAATGATGCAAAATATTAACAAATACAACGTATCGGTGCCTTGTCGATTGTCCATTAACTTTCAAAATTGCCGTAAGGCGAGAGGGCATGGAGAATACCAAGTTGTTTAAGGAAGTTTGGTCTATGTAATTAGTAAGCAAAAATGCCAACTTTCGCTCCATAGAAAGATGTTTCTTGCTTTGCCCAAATTTCTTTTGATTAGTGCAAAAAGATTTTCGATAGGATTTAGGTCCACGCTGTTGGCGGTGATAAAAGTGCTTCGAAGGCCGCAGACGGAGAGGCTGGCTGTAGTCCAAAATATTAGATTATAGTCGTAAGCTGAATTGAAATCATGCTTCTATTGAGCGGTGGACAGGGCCATTATCCTGCAAAATTACGGTGTCCATTCGACGTCGATGAATGCCAAGGGTCCCCTTTACGATGTTGACGAACACCTTGCTATTTGTCGTCTCCATTGTGGAACGCCAGACCGATCGCTCTCCGAATTTGATGGCCATCCAAACCATCAGACATCGACAGTTATTGAAAGTTGGTGTCGATGTAGTGTGCTCTCGTGGAAAGTTCTTCCCACATAGGACCACCTGGGCGGACTTCGGAGGCTTGTCTTAAAATAAGACCTCATCACAAAAGTAAATGCTTTTCCAGGCGGAAAGGCTGTGATCGATATATTTTTTGGGTAAACAAAAAACGTTCTCTAATAAGTTTTCTACTTAAGACTGACTTTGTCATGAAGTTTTGTTGATGAAGACCGAACTCTTATATTCTTTTTCTAATTATACGTAAAGAAAGCATTGGCAAGTGTTCTCTGTAAATAGCCTTAAGGGCATATAATGATACTTTTTCAGTGTCCAACGAATAAAATTGTCTTGCTTGCTTGTGGGCCGTTTTGGTCCATCTTGCTTAGCTCTGGGCACTATTTTATTATTCACAACTCTCCAGAGAGTGGCCTGGCTAATATTGAAAATGCTCGCTAACGACTCAAGCGGCAGCCCTTCGGCTACCAATTTTCGTATTCGCTCAAAGTCAACTTCCGATAGGAACTGTTTCGACACTTTTGCTGCATGGAGTGGCAAAGAAAAGTGGCAGCATGTAGCGCGGAATCCATATATACGTGTGTAAGCCTACTAGCTCCCGGTGTAGTAAAACAAACACGGTTCAACAAGGTTATTACTGCGTTTAACAATGTGGAATCTTACAGCTTTGGTAAATAGAATGTATAAAGAGCAAGTTGCCCCTTGATTCAGGAGAATAATTTGTTTTTACATACTTGATTTGATTTTCATGAGTTAAAAATCACAATCTCGATTTCCTGAATGCCCTTCTTTGACATTTTTTTCTTGAAATAAGAAAGTTCCTCTATAACCCAACGCAGGCAAATAAGAGGTTTTAATAGGGGATACTTATTAGAGTATGAAAGCAAGTGGATATCCAGAGACGGCAAAATTTGTCTAATTTTGGTCTGTTTACCTCCATAAAACTGAACTAACATGACACCTTTAGAAAAGGGCTTGTTGGGATTACAATCAATTCTAAAAACAAGAATAGCGACATAAAATATACGCCGGCCCACCAACTGAAATACCGATCTCGACATTTCATGAGTTAGGTCATCTACTCCACACACTTAATTTTTTTCAAAAGTAGTTAGCGAAAAAACTAAAAAAAGTTGGCTGGCTTATGCATGTTCCTGACAGACACAGATAATTATTCTACCGCAGGGCCATTTTTTGTGCATACTTTCAGGTTTCGTCCTACGATCGTAAATGAATCGCGAAGCAAAATCAGACTCTGCTCAGACTTTTGACGCATCCTTTCTGAATTGTGCACGAAAAGATACTAGATAGTATAAAGATTGTCTAACTATATGCGAAAAAGTTAAAATAGCCGCTTGATGACCGCGCTTTCGCGATTGCTTATGGAATACTTCTTTATGCATGAACAACAGAGGTAACCTGAAGCGGCGGATTGCCTGTAGGCGTTATTTCTGCTTGTTGGGGCATACGGTCATATGGATTACCAATTCGGAATTTTTGAAGAAAAACAAATTTCTCTCCTGTTTTTGCGAATGCGGAGATTAGTTTGGCAAACCTCCATCCGTTTGGGTTAACGCACTCTGGCAGAAGAACAGATATTTATGTACAGATATGGCCTGGAACAGTTAACAGCCTTGGAAAAATTGTCTGAATATAGGGTACAGTTGGTTTCCGCCGATATTTTTGGCTAGATCGCAGTTGGTAGCCAGGAACGGGGAAGCGGACGGCGACCTTAATCCTAATTCTAACCTTACTCCTAACTCTAACCTCAACTTAAAACGTTAACCGTTAACCCTAACGGCAACCCTAACCCTAGCCGAAATCGTAAACGTAACCGTAACCCTTAGACATAGCCGTAACTTAAAAATCTAAACGTAATGCTGAAACCTATTCGTACGCTCAAACCTTAACCGTAACCCGAAAACCCAAGCCTAAAGGCATAACCCTAACCCGAAAATCGGAAACCATTAACCCGTACCATAATCCTAACCTCAAACGTAAAACGGAAGCCAAATGGGTCTGATGTGATTATGGAGCCCCACAAAATCGCCCCGGTAAACAAACCCCCAGTCACCTGTTGTACGGGGCCTGGCTACCAACTGCGATCTAGCCAAATTTTCAAAAACTGTCCTTGAAATAATTAACTGAAATAAATTATGCGTGAGAAATGAATTGTTATCTGAATGGATTAGCAAATAATAAAAGTGCACGGCCTTTGAGATGACCCGAAACTATCGTTTAAATTTCCGCCATCATCCATTATATATTACTGAAACAGCTGCTCGTTTCCGATGCAGAAGTGAAATAGGAATATTCCGTTTTGCATCGGAGCGGCGAAAACCCAAAACCCTTACTCCTGACCAGAGGAGGGCTCAGAACCGCTTTTGAACCAGTTCTGCTTTCAGCCTGGGAGAGTCGAGGGTTCACAGTAATTGTGAGATATATCATTCCATTTCCTCCTTTAAGACGCACTGGCAGTTTAGGGAGAATTAGGGAACTTGACCCTGAGTTAATCCTGAGTAATGCTGCCTAGCCCAAAAAAACATCTGCACGGAACACTACACATCCCCTTGAATGACTGAAATCTGGACGTTCGTCCTTGCTGTTGTCATCAAACAAAACATTTTTCCCAATTCACATATAAGCATGTGGGACATTTGGCTGAGACTGAAATCAAGGTGAAATTCTGCGCAGTCTGTCTGGCTAGCATCCACACGTCCCCAAACATCTTTCAACTGATTTTATGTCCAGATAGTTTCAATTAAAATGCCTAATCGAAACCCCGAAAAGCGCTGCCACTGCGATGTCTGTCAAAATTGCCTGAGATGTCTGCAGTTAGCGAATTTCTGCTCTCTTTCTGACTGCTCACATGAGACCTCGGTGACTCATGACACAGCGAACGGAAAGACAGCAGAAATCCCGGGGCTGTAAAAGGTTCTTATGTTGAGAGCGAAGAGCGGATACCTTCAACATGCCTTTTTGCCGGTTGGCTAATTAGTGCTGGCAAAAACGAACTAAATCACCCCTAGGTGACTGAATGTTGGTGGAGAGATTTTTCGGCGATATAACCAAAGAAGCGTTTGTGCCATTAAATGGGATCAGCAGGATGAGCTTACTTTAATGACTCGAAATTTTGGAAGGTGGGGCGACTGTTCAGTAACAGAGAATGGAGACGCACAGAGTGGTCTGGCTGTTAACTGCACCACTATTTTACAGAGCTGCCTGCGTCGGTAAAAGTCCACAGTCTGTTTGGTCAGGCTGCGGGGTAAGTTACCTTGCGAATTTAACCTTCAGTCGGGTTTCTTCTGCCCCTTTTTAGTCAGGGTGCTTTAAATAACCTCCGGCCAACTGCCGGATAGATTGGGTTGACTCCTAATCTGGACAGTTCCCGCCTGTGGTCACTGTCGGCTCTGTTGGTGACGGAGCGGACATCAGGCCAGTCTAGTCGCCATATCCTGATCAGCAACGGTATAGAGAAGGAGCCCACTTAACTCTCAGTAGACTGTGGATCGTGCCATATGTGATTTATGGTAAAGGGAGTGTCCCTCAAAGGGGCTAAATGCGTTGGACCAACACGGGGGCCACATCGGATTCTGGCGGGCGCTATCTGTGCGCAATAACAAATGCCAACATGTAGGGGTGCGCTGGCAGTCCCTGTTGTCGACAGTCTTCGCACAACTGGGATCAGTGCCACGCCCTCCATTGTTATGGCGGTCAAAATCCTGGTCATTTGTTGTGTGGATCAGGGGGTGCGGAGTGGAGCGCCAAGGTGAGGATCCGTCCAAGCCATCCACCCGCGGCCTCCCTCGTCTCCGGTCTTCTTGACACTGTCTTGACACCGGGTCCAGGTGGGGAGGAGAGGGTGCGGTAGATGTGGCGCAAATACACCGTCACTATAAACTAATTCACGCGCAAGTCACCGTCCCTGTTCCCAAAACTGCTGAGGTGGGGCATACGGTGGACATCGTCGGATGCGACGATCGAACTATCATGGTAAAGGGAGTTTTATGGGTGGGGCAGCATGCTAGACAGAAAACTGACAAAATGAAAGAAACCAAAAAATTGTCTGAAGTTATGTCGAAAATCTTATCCTACGCTATTGTGCAACAATGGAAATGAGAGTAATAATTGAACAATAGACGAAAAGTTAATTTCACAAAATAACGAATTGTGAGTTAAGGTGTGAGAGCGTGGGAAGTAATCATTCTTGCCAGTGTTCTTTCTGCAACAACCTGCAAATGTATGCCAAGATAAAACCCCATATGAGACGATCCACAGTCTACTGACAGTTAAGTGGGATCCTTCTCTACACCGTTGCTTCATAATCTAATTGTATGCTGCTAAACAAGTCAGCACCTTTATTCCATCCGACGGTAAGCGTTCCTCAGAGCTGCACGAGCTTCGTAGTCTGCGGTAATAAATGTGTTTTTACATATTCGGAAGTGCAGACTACATCCAGTGTGCGCAAAGCTGATGACGGTTTCGATTTCAGTGGTCGCAACCTCATTGGATATAAATCAGAACAATTTAGGCTTGTATCTGTTAATTTTTTCGAATTTTTATTCAGCAACAATCATCATCATCATCAATTTAAATTCGCGCAAAATTCCAACAAGGAAATCAAACCAGAAAGTCATCGTCCTGATCAGCAGTGTCTATAGCAATCAAAAATGAACAGTTTACTGTAATAACAGTGGGTTGGGTTCTGAAAAACTCATCTCAATATCAGGAAATCAACTGGCTATCGAAGTGTACTGGAGATGGTAGAGGGACACTCACCAATTGCGCTACGATCTTATTCGCTCCTTTGTGTCTTGGGGCTCTCTTTCGAGCTCCGCCAGCGGCTAAACAGCGGCGCGTAAGATATATATATATATATATATATAGCATTACTAACAAAGACAAGTGAGAGAGTAGAATGGTCATTTCCAGTTTATTAGCTGTTCCGTTGTCCCTGGGGCTCTCTCCCTCTCTCTCGAGCCCCGCCAGCAGTCACAAAGTGGCGCGTGATATAGGTTAGCTCCCGCCTACCGTTATATACACCCGATCGCAACTGGCAGGACAGCAAGCCCGTGACCCAGTGGTTAGGGACACTGAACTTCTAATCAACAGGTCGCGGGATCGAGCACCACGTGTTCCACACCTCGAGATTAGATATGGCTGGCTGACGACGACTTGGAAACCAGAAAACGTCCATTCCAGTCTTTGTCGGTAATGCGCGCGCCACTGTGCATCTGCTGGCGGGACTCGAGGGAAAGCTCCAAGGCACAACAGGACGCGTAAGTTCCTTAGTGTTATCGTAAGCGCCCTCTTACCTCCTATGACAATCCTACCTTTCAAAAAATTTGCTGATTCTGCGTTCGTAAAATCCCCTTCATTTACGTGAAAACTGAAAATCAGATCAGTTTCGGTCTTTTCACGACATACCAATATCAGTTCACTTAAATAGTTATATTGTCCACGAAAGGGCAAAGCCAGAAGAATAAGCCGGATGCAACGTTTTTTCCAGTCAAATTCTCTTAGAAGATCATTTGGACGGACGTTGTCGTTGTACTTAGAATGGGACATTCATTCTAGAACAGTCTCAGTTTGCAGTGAATGAATTCAAGGATACCCCACAATACAATAAACATAATTCTTTTTAGGATGCAAATCTACTTTTGGCTCCTGAACGATCAGTATGGAGGTATCGAACACCTGGGGCTCGATTCCGCGACCTGCTGGTTAGAAATCCAATGCTCATTCCTCAGTGTTTGGGTTGACGCAATAGCCAGTTCAGCCTCCCTGTCTTTGTCGATAATGCTATTCCGCCTATATTACGCGCCGTTCTGCGGCTTCTAGCGGGGCCTCAGGGAGAGACAGAGTCCCAGTGGTAGCGTGACGAGCGAGTTTCGTAGTGCGATCGGTGAGTGCCCCGCTACCACTGTACATTATCAATCATGATAGACAGTAAAACGAGCCGGCAGCCCGGTGACTAGGGACATTAGACGTTTAACCAACAGGTTGAGGGATTGAGCCCTAGGTGGCACACATTTCAAAGTCGGATATAATTGCCTGATAATGGCTATTAAGCCAGAAGTAGCCCTTCCATTCTCCCTTCTCTTTGTCGATAATGCTATACTGGAAAAGATGCAAACGTTCATTATACAGAATAAATGTTTAAGTTCCATTATTCGTATTTCTTTTCATGTATTTATTTCTGCCTCTGCCTTTGTAATTTGCCGTTAAAAAAATAAATTAAAGTAGAAAACACATTGCCCACAGATTTGGCATGCACGATTTGCTAAAAATATTGTTTCTCAAAGAGCCAACAGCATTGCATAGAGTCACCTGTTTTGCTAGCTGGTGCATCGATGCCCTATGCATCTGTGGACGCAAATCCTATTGGTTTTTTTAAGATATGGACCAACGAGCCCAATCTGTCCCTTTCGATAAAAGTCTCGCTTTCGTTTTGAGTAATTTTATTTTGTTTTGCCTGACTCCTCAGAATCACCAAGTCACACTTGGATGGGCAATCAAATATATTGAGGAGTTGTTTTAAGTTCAACGCAGATCTTTTTAGTCTGATTAATATGTTTCCCAACACTTCGACGGCACACAAAGAGATTATGTTTTCTCACACCCGACACGAGTCAGAGGGTTAATGAAAAAATTAAGGCATGCACTCGGGTGGAATTAGAGCATGGCCGTTTCACCCCAGACAAATTTCAAGTTTACATATTCAAAAGTGTGATTCTTTTGCCTAACCTTTGCGATTTTTCCCTCCAACATACTGCCTTGCTTCTATGGACCCAGAAAATATCCTGTGTTCTAGGCTATTAAGTAAGGAAAGGCATTTAAATGGGAAAAGTCTTCTTGGTTTCTGACCAGGATTTGACAAACCCCATCATTTTCTTAAATGCTGCCAACATTTGGTACCTATATTTGTGAGTTTTAGAGTTAAACGCCAAAAATCCAGACTTATTTAGGGACAGTTCAGCAGATTTTTTCCAGTTAATGAGTAACTTCACGCAACAGGAGGGCTCGTAAACTCGAAAAAAACGCGAGGTTGAGGGTGTCCAATCAGAAAAAAGAAAATATTAGGGCGTTTGCTGGTTTTACAAACAGTTACAATGTGCAATCCGACCGCAGGCCTCCGCCGTTCACACCCGGCGGTGGTCTATATACTAATAGCCTGAAGACTGCTTAGCAAAATTCTGAACTTCTGATCGGTTTATCATTTTTGTCAACGAACACCGAATTAAGAGAGCCGTATAAATTAGAGGTCTCAAAACCTCTTAAAGATGCGAGGACCAAACAAACCGTCCAATTTTCCTGTCTTTCATTCTTTCAAATTCACATAAGAAGAGGTATTATTTAAGTTGTAGCCTCTTAAAAACTTGTTTTAAGAGAATAAATTCGAGAGGCAGTTTGGGGAAATTAGAATTTATTTGATAATCCATTTTGAAAGGACCACATTTGGATAATAGGAAGCTAAATCACATTCCCTAACATGTGTACTAGACATGAGTTTTACCGATTTTTGGCCGTTTCACGACGCAAATGCGAGAGGCTTTTACGTAGTAACTATATCAAAATTTCGATTTTTTAAAATGCATCCTAACCCTAACCCAAGCATACCACTGATACAGATAACCTTCAGCTTAGGTATCCATAAAACGTCCGGAAGTGAATTTGAAAAGTAAGTCTCCAGGTACTCTGCACCAAAATTTTTGATCAAATTATAGTCCCAGCTGTTGGTGAACAGACAGAAAGAGGTTCTCGAAAGCGAGCCTGCAAACTTGCCAAACACCCCATGTGAGTTTCTAACGTCGTTTTACCCAGTAGACACAATGCCAAAGTCCCTCTTTCCCTGCACGCATTTAAAAGGGCGAAAATTTCCAGGTAACAGGAGGATCTTTTTCGCCCAGAGAATCCTCAACGGCAGTCTCCCAGCCAACTGTCAGAAACGGACGTGAGAGCGCATTTCCACGGGAAGGGTTGTCAGGCTCTCTGAGCGAATTCTGGGAACTGACAGTTCGGAGTGATCTCGGTCGGATCAATAAGCATGGACGTTGCATGCTGTTGTTTCTTAGTCGGCCGTTTGGCAGCAACAATGCAAAAATACTCGTTCTGAATGACCCAATAGAAGAGTTTAATCCTTTCTTTCCTGTGACGTTACTTCATTTAATAATTAATCAAAATCCACAAACCTCTATGGAGTAGTGTGCGATTCGCACTGTCCCATTGTCGACAAAAACGCTCGGTGTAGCCCCAGGGTGTGTGTATGTAAGGAAAAGAAAAATGGAAAATTAATGAATCATGCTATTGAGCATTCAGTATAGAGCCTGAGGTGCTTTAAGAGTATTCTGATGTAATCAGTGGACAAATTCCGATTTCCTGCATAAATGCGCTCTTGAGTGAATGAAGAGGGAACTGAATTCAACACGCCGGTGCATGCAATCATAGCGCAGTCGACTAGTCAGCAAGTGCAGTGTCAAATCTTTGAGCACGAAGATGAAAAGAGATTGTAGAGCCATCCGAAGGTTCGAAAGTTGGCATTGTTTCCGAGCGAAAAGTTCAATCAGCGGATTTGGTTTCATTGTCAGTATAAGTGGCGACGAGGTTTGACTAACATGCGCAAGGCAGGAGAGTGCACAGATGACAATTGGACAAAATGAGTTTGCAACTCCAAACTTTATTTCGGCAGGGAGGGCGACCAAGGTCCTAATTACTCAAAGTGTTTTGGGCAAGCACGTAGCCTAAGATCCGTTGGGAAGGAATCGCAGACTCGCCTACATCTGAACCACTATTACGAAGATTATTTACAACAGGGTATTCCTGACCGAAATGGAAAGTGTTTAATTAAAACCAGAGTAACCCCCTGGCATCCTAGCATCCAGTTCTGAATAAGTTCGAAAAGAACGGGTGTCCGCGCTTCTTACTGTGCAAATGTTCTCCTCTTGCTCATTGTCTATCAACCTGTTAATTACTTGGAAAATTACAATTCGAATTCATTTCCGAATGTTTTATGGGTATTTAAGCTGAAGTTTATCTACACCGGTGACAAGTATACAGCTCTGTATTCGCTAGAAGGGAATCGTAAGCGTTCCCCACATCTGTACTCCTACAAAACATACTGTCGACACAGATGGAGGCTTTTGAGCTTGCTTCGGTCCCGAATAAGTTTGCGGAGGACAAATATCCACATTACTCACTGTGCAATTTTCCTTCTCCACCTTCTCCCCTGAGACAGCCAGGCATCAGGGAGGGGGTATTGTGATTGCCTATCAGCCTTATCGTGGTGACGAATGGTGAAACAGCCCTCAAAAGAGTCTGCCAATTATGTAAGTCAACGCTCGGATCTAAAGACTGAGCAGTTGCGGAGTCTGCAGCAATGCTATTTGAAAGAGCGGTTGAGCATCGATCGAACGAATCGGTCGTCTACAAAGAAGGTCACGACGAATCATGACGGCATTGCGGCATGATGGATGCGGGCCTCAAACGCCGCATTCCGAAACAACAAAGGAATCCTAAAAACGGACTTGCCGGGGATGGGGGGGAAGAAGGGAAGTGGATGCGGACGTCCAACTTCGAAGTCAGGAACTTCAGCAAACCATGCCTTTACCAAACCGCCTAATGCAATTGCCATCCAGTGCGTCCCCCCGGACATGCTTATGGCTTCTAAAGGAACAACTTCTTGCCAACATTAACAACAAGTCGGACACCCCAACTGACTGATTGTCCTTGTTGTAAGAGAAAAAATGGGTGAACGGCCTGTTTTTTTAGCATTATCACCACTGCTTGCAGTATCTTGCCAAAATATCAGTGACTTCTGTAATCAACGGCGAGGTGGAGAACTGGATATGGCAGCAAAACCTCTGCATTGTTTGAAGGGACAGAATGAGGCTAGAGGACAGAAGGGCGACGAAGAAGAGAACTTGGAAAGGTGGATTTTCAATATTTACAAGGACCCAGAAAGCGTGAAGTCCCGCAACACTCAGATCTCAATAGACACCTGAATATTCTTGTCGGAACTGACGCAGTAGAGAGCCCCAAAGGGGAGCCAGCAACAGTCAGGGCTTGGCGTTTTCAAGGGTTTGGAGGGTGTTTTAGGGGGCGAGATTAAGCAGACCGCAACCAGTTGGCCTCCTGAGGCGAGTTGACGTCCAGAAAGGAGATTGGAGATATCAGGCCACGGCGGTAATCGGATCATGTGGAGTTATTGAGCAAAGACGAATTGGACGTGTGGGAAGGGGTGGTGGGGAGGTGGCTGTCCGAATCAGTTCGCACTGGCCCAGCAGAGGAGGATCCGACCTTTCTATCCCCCATCTGGAGGGTGGAAGATGAGGCCTGCTTCTGAAGCGCTGGTGGCTTCCCGTTCTTGCCATTGGCCGCGCGCGGACTGATCGAGAACTGTTGCATGAACTCGAAGTAGCCCTCCATCGTCTGCAGGTGAGCATTGTATTCCTGCGCGGAAAAAGAGATGAGCGGACTGCGTGAGCAAAAGTGAAGTCGAGGCTAAAAGCACCTCCCCCTCCCCAAATTTTTAAAATGACGAAGCTGGTCGGACTTGCTGGAAGTGAGACTAGGTAAGAGATAACTGCTGCTTGAGAATCCGATCGTAAACGGATCAATAGTTGAGGCGCCTTGCCTCCTGCTAACCACCGTCTAAATTGTTACTTGCAAGGCAACCGCACGACCCTGTGAATGACCGCGCGCTAGCAAGGCACATATGTTCAGAAAAAGAGTGTAATAGCTTCGTGACGAATCATGTGGAGGCCAAGCGACACATTGTGCCTCAGTGACCATGGGTGGGCAATGACTTCTATCGGCCACTTATGATCACGAGGTGAGGGGTAGGGGAGGGGGAGAACGTTCCTACTGTTCTTATGTCATGCTATAACCTCTGAGTGGACGTTAGAAATTTCGAGAGCTCAGGAGAATAGATCATGCTCCGAGAGCTCTACTCCATTTTATATTACGAAAAGAGGAAGTTTATTGAGCAAAAATGAAAAGCAGCAAAAGAAGGCTGCTGAAAGCTTAAAGGCCAACTTATCTGATGCGGGTTGATTATTTTGCTCCTTGCAAACTGGC
Source organism: Spirometra erinaceieuropaei (assembly GCA_902702965.1). NCBI lineage: Eukaryota > Metazoa > Platyhelminthes > Cestoda > Diphyllobothriidea > Diphyllobothriidae > Spirometra > Spirometra erinaceieuropaei. The sequence continues at coordinate 688,447 of CACRXP010000168.1, forward strand.
TTAACATAGAAATAGGCTGATAAGTAGGAAAGGGGCAAAACCGAGTGGAAAGAAAGACGGTAGATTTAATTTTTAGCCATTTTAGAAAAGGTGGAGACAAGATAGGCTGAAAGAAAAAACGAGCCAAAGGTCGCACTTGATTGGTCTGCTGAAAAATCGATGCCTGATGAGTTAACGCACCATAACCAACAGCTGACCACTGGCCAGAGAGGGAAAACTGCGCGCACTCACTCGCACGTGCAAACAGCCAAAACAAGCGCATATCCTCGTTGTGGAGCCAAAACAACTCGCAAGGACAGGAGGCAAGTAATGCCAACTGATCTGACCAAAACCCCCTAGTGTTGCCTTGCGCCGGAGGCATAAAAACCAGAAGTGTTATCGACAAGGACGGGAACAATGTACTAGCAATTTCTGGTTTATCCGCTGTCATCAGCCGTCTCGTAATCAGGAGAGCTCGGCGTAAGTCAGTTGCAAGCAGTTAAGTGCCAAACCGTATGGTCTCCTCTTAATACCGTAGAGAAATGCATGGTTTTCCGTACGCGGAAAATATACGGCTTGTAGTTTTGAAACCCTGAATGCAAGTGTAATGGCAGGTCGGGTTTAAAATTATTCGGGAAGTAGAAACGTTTTTCGAAACCGAATTACACCCTTCCTTTGAGCACAAAATTGTAAGAAGACGTAGTGTTCCACCGAATGAGTAAAACAATGAATATTTTTATTCATACGTTCCAGGGAATATAATTGAAGTTCTAATTGCCTCAAAACGCATCGAGAAAAATTCATCCTACTTAAGTAATCATCTTTTACAGAGTATGGTTTTTGCCTGCAGCCGGAAAAAGTACGATCGAGAGCCGGCATTCTGAGGTAACTGAATATTTGTAGAATTATGCCACAAGATGAGTGGATTTACAACCCTACTTAATCAATCTTTTCGAAACGAAAACGCATTTCGGAATTTCGGTTGACATTTCGTGAGTTAGCCCACCTACTGTAGATGATGCGGTTTTCGACAGAGGCGGATCGCCATACGGAATGTTTTTGTGTATTTAAATGAAAACTACTCGTTTGGTAGGATAACGTAACCGAAATAAGGCTGCGGATTAACACTCACTTCTTTCTCATTAAAGTTCGCAAGAATGATTCCACACTATTATCTAACACAAAATTCGATGCAGATGTACTTTTCTTGACGCCAGAAGCAGGGAATTTCCTTTGAAATAAGTGCTCGCAGTAAAATAATGGCTCACATTCTTCATCATGAATTAATGAAAAGTACGGCGACCACCTACGACATCCTAAAAAGCGCAGGCGGCAAGAATGACGATTTATGGTTAAATCTGCACTCCAACCGCACACTTTTAAAACGCCGGTGGTGTAAAAAATGAGGTTGTTGTTTCGATTTTGCAGTTCTAGCACACACGGCTGCACCTTGAAGATAACGTCAATTCAAACAGCAAATTTAATTGAACCCTCTGACACCGACAGTAACTGGTTGTAAAACATGAATAGACTTGAAAAGCATATTTTTGAAAGTGCCGGACTAGGGCCTTTTAAGACCGGGTTAGGATGCAGCTGCGAGGCACCGGGAGGTCTTGCCCATCAACTCCGTTGACGACTCGCAGTCGTAACTGGGGAATTTTACGCTAGACACCTTCGAACAACACTGTGCGAGATATTGAATCAGGGACATCAATAATTACACGAGGATGTATTATAAATTAAGGCTGTGCTTACCAAACAAACAGATAAAAATAAGTAGATGAAAATTCGATAATTTTGACAGAAACAAGTGCTATGATTGGCCAGTAAGTCGCTAAACGCACACCTAGTAAATATGTATAAGTATTTACAGAAACCTAGTGAAGTAGTGTCATAGAGTAATAATTGGGCATCATCCGTCAAAATCGATTTGGGTCCATCCACGTTGCCTTCACATGGAAACCCATAAAAACGCAGAGCCGTTCATCGTTTACATAGCCCAAAGTGGGGACTCACAAAGCAATCAAGTTAGAAAGCCGTGTGAGGATCAGTTCGTTTTTTGTGGGGAACAAAGTTCCTCCCAGTGCGGACGGCAGATCCAGCCGTCCTGAGTGTGGCCTGTTTAGTGATCTATTTCCCCTTCTCTGAAACCAGATGTCTAGGGAGCGCGAAGCGATGATGTTCTAGATTCTAGGCAGAACTACCGACTGCTTGTGCATTCCAGACAAAGTGCGGCATCTGTTTAGCCGGCCATTGCTGCTGACCTTGGCAGTCCTCCAGCAAGAACTGAGTTGGGAAGACAAAGCTTACCATCGTAAACAGTCTTTATGCATGTGCAGCGTACGACATTCACTGCAAGTCCTGCCAAACACTTATTCCATTCGAGGTACCCCACCTTCCAACCAAACAATTTGCAGGCGGACAGTTACTTCGGTTAGTGATCTCTCGGCGTTCTTACAGCATAGCAAGCCCATCGTAACCACATGACTGAGGTGGCGACTCTTGGGGCAGCAAAAGACGCTCCGCTTAAATCTCTGTTTCACCCAGCCAAGTGCGAAAATTGCTCGATGTCTACTGATTTTTCCAGCAGACCAGTCAGCGCCGCAAGGGCTTCCCTATTAAATTAAGAAAGCCCCAGCTGGATAGAGTTCACTTCTTTCGCCACAACTTTGTGTGCGAATGTGCTTTCCTTTTCTGATCTTTCGCCATATTTTGGTGCTGTCCTTATGACTTCTCTAACTACCGGATAAAGCATAAACGAAAAAGACAAGACCACTTTTGCCTGGTCTGGCGGGTTTGCAGTTCGCCAGGTCTTAAAGCCAGAAGTACAGTAGGCGGGTTAACTCATGAAATCTCAACCGGAATCCCGGACTGCGTTTTCGTTTCGAAAGGATTAATTAAGTAGGGTTGTAAAGCTAATCAGCCTGCAATATAATTATATAATAATTCAGTTACCTCAGGATGCTGGCTTTCGAACGAACTTCCTTCTGGCTGCATGCAAAAACTATACTCTGCAAGAAATGACTACATAAGTAGCATACATTTTTGTCTTTGATTTTCGATGCCCCTAAAAGTGCAATTATCTTTCACGGAAAACGTGAATAAAAATAATAATTCTTCCACTTATTCTGTAGAACATTATGTCTTCTTTCAATTTTTTACTCGGAGGAGGGATATGATTCGGTTTTAAACAGTTTCTAATTGTGAGACTTTCAAAAACCGTGAAATGGCCGTTCATAAAACGTCATGTCTCTGTATTTACCAATGTGGCTTGTAAAGTTAACAATATGGCTCAAATCCATTGTTAAATTTTATGAACCCCATATGATCATCCCTCAATACCGTAGAGATATGTGTGGTTTTCCGTACGCGGAAAACACATGGCTTGTAGATTTAAGACCCCGAATGCAAGTGTAATGGCAGGTAGGGTTCAAAATTATTCAGGAATAGGAAAGGCTTTTGAAAACCGAATAATACCCTTCCGTTGAGTATAAAATGGAAAAAAATAAATTTCAACCGAATGAACGAAAGAATGAATATTGTTATTCTTGTTTTCCACGAAATATATTTGGACTTTTAGGGACATCGAAAATCAATGAGAAAATTGCATGCTACTTAAGCAGCCACTTTTGCAGAGTAGAGTTTTAGCATGCCGTCGGAAATAAATTCACTCGAAAGCCGGCACCCTGAGGTTACTGAATAACGATAGAATTATGCTGCGCAATGATTAGTTTTACAACCCTACTTAATAAACCTTTTCGAAACGAAAATGCATTTCGGAATTTCGATTAACATTTAATGAGTTAGCCCACCTACTGTAGTTTTTGACCATTGGCAAGAGTTCTACCCGGTCTTAGAGCAGACGGATGGCGACTGTTGGGGAGGGAATGGGGAGCAGCAGAAGCTCCACGAAGCCAAACCATTGAACGAGCTGACCAGGTCGGTCGTCTGCGGCTTCCTCTCCCTTCGCCAAACTTGAAGTACAGTAGAAGGAGCATGCTAACACAACAGTTCCGGAACCTAGATCTCCTAGTGTCCTGTCATCTATCAGGACTTCATGTCTGGGATCGCCCTACTTAAAATCCAACCACTCTCGGGAAGGGTATTCTGTCCGATAACAACAGCGGAAACAAGTGATGACAGTTAGACCCTCGCTGCCGACGATGTCTACCGTGTACTCCACAGAAGAGCGATAGCAGGGACGGTGACTTGAGCGTGAATTGCTTTATTATGGGAGTAAACTTGCTCTGCGTCTACTGCACTCTCCTACTCCGCCAGCTTGGTTTCAAGACAGTGTCGAGAAGACCGGAGGCGGAAGATGCCGCAGGTGGTTGACATGGAGTGAACCTGCACCTAGTCGTGTCATCACATCCGCTGATCCACAGCGTAAGCTGACCAACAACAACAAATGGGGAGAGAGTACTCGGATCCCACGGAGTGGGTGCCATAGGAGCCGCATTAGTAAGCACTTATTGCAGCCTGACTCTCAGTCCGCCAGTCGGTCGCTCCACACAAACACACACTGGGCTGACTGCGAGGTGCAGGTTATCCCGTCGGTTGGCAACCTTCCCAGTCACGACTTTTAGCGCACCGTGACAGCTTCAAACACGCCAGATTTTTATAATGAGAAAAATGCGCCGAGATGTCCACCTCACTATCTATTCCCATTCTCAGGTTCCAGTCACTGTCCAAGCCGGTCAGTTGGCTGGTGCGGGGGATGGACGCAGTCGCTGGAATAGCCAGTGACCTCGTCTGCGCGTGCCATATGCACGCCCCGGCCCCCCAGAACCAGGATTTCACAAGACAGGGGGCATGCAGCATGCCTCTCACATACGTGAGAGTGCCAGAGGTTACGTCAAGAAGGAACCATTGCAGTCCGGCCGTCGGTCCACTAATCGGTCACACCACGCAAACACACACTTGGCTGACTGCGAGGTCTGAGTTCCATCGTCAGTTGGCAATCTTCAAAGCCAGGGCTCTTAGCGTACCCTGTTAAGGTAAATTCACGGTTAGGACCACCTCGGAAAACACCCTACTGCCGCTCATCGAAACATTCAGCAGATTACCCAAAAGCAATGTGACAATGACGTTCATTTTCAATTACGACCAAGTCGTCCCCCCTCCAAACACGCACACATGCTTGGTTTGGAGTCCACTCGGCAGGTTGGTCCTGTTGGAGTCAGAAGTGACCGGTAAGAGGCATATGCCACCCCACTACACCGTCGGTTAGCATGTCTCATTTTAGAAAATAGGCTCCACTACACAAACTGAAAAGCAACCTCCCAATATTCCAAAAATCATGCGGTTGAAAGGTTACAGAGGAGGTCTGACGGTGGAACCTTCGTGAGGGGAAAGACCCGTAGCGCACTGCCAATCGCTAGCCAACTCTCTGTCTACCGCCTTTGCACTGAACGAAAAGCTGCTACCGTTGATGCCTCGTGAACGTCTTCACCACCACTTTCTGAGCTGTGCTAACAAGTTCGCTTTTCCGCTTTCTGTTGGCTGCCCTCACATCCTGGCGCAAATTGTCGCCCTTCTGCCGAGGTTTTTGTGAAACTCAGCTCAAAATGAATGCTCGCACGGGGGGGACCGTGAGGATCGGCGCACACGGAGAGAAGTGGGCATAAATCACAAGAAAGTGAAAAAAGCCAGTTGTTAGCAAGACAGCCAAGCCCAAATCAAAATCTGAAACGAGACACGATGCAAAGAGAACGAAAAGAAGGTGTAAATAAACAGGCCTAGGGATTTAGATGCCAATGACCGAAGATGACGGCGAGTTGCCGAGGTACTCAGGATCACGCAGGAGTGCGATTCGCTAACTTAATTGGCTTGCAGGATCGACGAGGGACGTTTCACTCTACCCTTGGAGGCAGTCGCCCAGATCACCCAGGTCTGCCCTGTCCTGGTTAGTAAGACGTTTGCTTGATTGTCAGTTTGTGACTGTCAGAAAGATCATGGTGGGAGATTCAGGTCAAAAGCGGACCCCCCTGCCACATCTGAAATCAAGTCAGGTCGATGAATGTCGTATCTGGTGAGCTTTAATATTCCCGATCACAACAGGCTGAACATGGTCCAAAGAATCGTTTAGTAGGACGTTAAACTTGATGCACAACCGGGCCTGGGCGAAAGCCTCGTGACTTCCCGCCTGGGGTAATGATTTGATTCGTCAAGGAAAGGAAATAAGACAGCAATGCTAGTTCCAGTTTCTATTGTCATTGTCAGAAAACATTTTAAACCGGTGTTCAATTATTTTCAAGAAATCCCTCGCTATGGAATTGGCAAATCAGAGGTAGTAACCTCATGCAAGACATTCATACTCAAACAGAAGGTACCTGGAAGTGGGATGCTCAGTAACAGGGTGACAGGAAGTGAAGTGTGCAGATAAAAAAGAGTATAGGGCAAACTAGGATTGCTAAGCGCTATGAAGAGTGCGAATAAGAGGTCCCAGGAATAGATGTCGAGTCTGAGGGCGCGCACTAGTCTGTCTTGCTCCAAAGCCGCAAAACAGGCGATGCCCTTTTGTCTCAGTACTGCAGTCTAAAACCTTTGCAATGGGGTGGTCGCTGATGGCCAACCTGTCGTCATCAGTCCAACAGATCCTGATCGCATGACGAGACCAACTGAGATATGAACCTAGGTCAGTGAGTCATTGCGCATCCGAATCCAATTCGTCACCATGTGGACTGGGGGTACGCCACCCGTTGGTTGCTAGGAGTGGCCACTTTAGTCTCCCCCGCCTTTTTCGGGCTCATTTTCCGAAGCAAAGGATAGGAAAAGTAAAGGTAACGGTGAAGGGTGGCCATAAACTTGAATAATCTTAGACACACAGTAGGTGTGTTAACTCTTTTTCATTCCGAAAAGATTACTTAAGTAAGGAGGAATTAGTAATCATCTTGCAGCATAATTCTATAATACTTCAGCTACCTCGAGATGCCGAGTTTCTAACGAACTTCTTGCCGGCTGCATGTAAGATCCACGCTCTGTAAAAATGAACACTTAAGTAACATGAATTTTTCTCACCGATGTTCGCTGCTCTTAAAAATTCAAATATATCTCATAGTAAACATGCATAAAAATATTCATTCTTTTACTCGTCCTGTAGAAAATTACGCCTTCTTCCAGTTTTATGCCAAAGAAAGGATATAATTCGGTTTAAAAAGTTTCTAATTATGAGATTTTTTAATACCGCGAAATGCCTGTTCCCAAAACATCCTGTCTTTGCATTTACCAATGTTGCTTGCAAAGTTTACAACATGGCTCAAATCCATTGCTAAATTTTATAAACCACACACGGTCGCCTTTTGGTATCGGAGAGAACTGTATGGTTTTCCGTACGCGGAAAATATACAGCTTGTAGTTTTGAAACCGTAAATGCAAGAGTAACGACAGGTCGTGTTCAAAATTATTCGGGAATTAGAAGTTTTTTAAAATCGAATTATACCCTTCCTTCGAGTATAGCATTGAAAGAAGACGGCATATTTTAGCAAATGTGTACAAGAATGAAGATTTTATGCATTTTTGTTATGAGATATATTTGAATTTTCAAGGACATCGAAAATCATTGGAAAAAATGCATACATTTTAAGTAGTCATTTTTTATAGAGTATGTGCTTTGCATGCAATCGGAACGAAGTTCGTTCGAAAACCGGCATCTCAAGTTAACTGAATTATTGTAGAATTATACTGCATGATGATTAATTTTAGAACCCTACTTAAGTAATTTTTTTGAAACGAAATCGCATTTGGGAATTTCGGTTAACATTTAATGAGTTAGCACACCTACTGTACATATGACTAAAGACCCATGTAAATGGTAGAATAAAGGTGAGATACCATGGTTTCAAAACGCAACGCGCGCAAATAAGAGGTTTTGATAGGTGATACTTATTAGCATAGGAAATTACGTGGATCTCCGGAAACGTCAAATTTTGCCTACTCTTGGTCCATTTCCCCTCAACAAAACGTCTCGTTATGGCGTCAAAACACGGACAGTTAATCGCCAGACACCTTCCCCCTCCCTAAATCCCAGACAGAACTAGAATCCGACAACTGAGCTCTGAACGCCCTTCAACCCTCTCCCCCATATTTACTGTTATTGGATGTTAAACTTTTTCTATTCTGCCCTTACATTACTGTACAAGCCTGTAGATGAATAATTGAATGTCTACGTTTGGTGGACTGGACTTCTTAGATGTCTACATGGATGTCATCGTTGAACCTTACATGAAACCTTTTCTAGAAAATGGCTTTTTGGGATTCCAATCAATTCTAATAAAAAAATAACCATACCAAATATATGCCGTACCACCAAATCCAATACCGATGAAGAAACTTCATGTGTTAGATAATCTACTGTACGTGGGATTAAGAACTCATGTAAATGGCATAATAAAGGCAATGTACTAAGACTTCAAGGCAAAAGGGAAAAGAGTTTTTTGATTTCGAGCCTAATCGCCGTCAATGCTGACGCATATTCAAAACCGTCGTTCAACTCTTTGAAACAATTCCTCCGGTTATTCGATATTTCGTAGACCCCCCGACCATACAAAAAGGATTATTTGAGTGGGCTCGGAATGTTCATTAGTACAAAATTTAATCTTAAATTAGTTCATACACAGTGACATATTGAGTTTGGTTTAACGTATTTTAAAGAAGAAAAATCGCTGCCTACCAAGCAGAGAGAGAAAGAGAGCGTGCCACAACGGCTGACCATTAATTTCAACCCCCTCACTACCTTCTTCTCGAACAGCGATGCTGTCCGCCCCACCGCTGGAGTCTCGTGGAGTCTAGAGCTCATCCGTGCGTCCTCCGATCAGTCTGCTGCGTGAGTAACGACCATAAAATTGCAAATTTGTCCGCCGTAAGTCGTCTACCTACGTGCAGATTCGGTTTCTGATTAAATGTCTCGACAAAAAAGTGTTCCCGTAATGTGTTTTGTTCAAATCTCCGGTAAACACAGGGCTGGCGAGACGCGCAGTATTTCAGCACGGCAGACAAATGATCCGCATGCTCCTTCAAGGCTGCCACTCGAGGGCTTGCAAAAACCATCGAAGAACTGAGAAAGGGAGGACGAGGTTCTGTGATTTCATGGGCGAGAACTGTACAAAACTGCTTCAACAAGGAGTGACCGAACGAACATGTGAAGAGGGAGAGACTGTCGGAGAAGTTCCGCGAACTGCCTTGTTCATCGTCATTCAAAAACGAAAAACTGGTGCGCAATCTGTTGTTATAGGAATTAACTGTGCTAAAGCATGAGGTCTCATTGAACACAGCTATTGCAAAACCTGTCAAAATGACCGCAGCAGTCCTCGACCAGACGAAAGCGACGGACGAGACGAAAAACCTTGGCCGACGCCAAGCGCTGTCTCGCCTCACGGCTTGTAGGCCACGCGAACACAACGCACCAAGAGAACTCAAGACTGAAAAAGACCTCGTTATTGTTTCTGTGGACCAAAGGTGTCCAACTATTGTACTGGACGGGACAGACTACCTCTATAAAGCCAAAAACTTGTCAGAAGATTATAAGTTCTATGTCCCATGCGAATCCAACCCCATAAAAACACTGGCACGCGAAATCAGTGTGACGTCATTGGCTTTGGGGAACTCAGGTTAAGGATCGCCGACCGACCGATACATGGTAAGAGAGCAAGAAACGGTCGACTCGATGGCCTCCCAAAAGTGCACAAAGAGGGCACCTCTCTCCGACCCATCGTACCACTCAAAGTAATTCCAACTTACGAAATGACAAAGGGACTATTTGGGTGTCTTAAGTTTCTGACCGTTGATTCAGACACCACAGTCAGCTCGTCAGTACAACTTTCGGAATGCTTAGAGGCGTAAGTACCCTGCCAAAACTTCATATAGCCCAAGTATCACGTCCCCTTCTACTTCTGTCTAACGGGATTTGACATGATGCCTTAGTGTAAAGCCCCTTTTTACTTCTTCTTGATAGGATTTGACAGTCCGGACCATAGAATTATTCCTAAACAACAAATACGATAAGACGGAGAATCACCTCGGACACACCCAAATCCTCCAACTCCTGAAGTCCTGTTTCAAGTCCTTCTTCAACATTAATGGAATAATCTACAGGCAGGCGAAAAGCACGCCAATGGGTTCACTGATTTCGGGACTCGTAGCTGAGGCGGTCCTACAACGGTTGAAGTTGCTGGTCATCCAACACCACGGACCTAAGTTCTGGGCCCGGTATGTGGATGAAACTATTCTCAATAAACGATATCAGGTGATGAAGAAAACCTTAACGCCGTCTTCTGGGCATACAATTTGCGACAAAGGAGGAATAAAATAACAAGCTAGCCTTCCTTGACGTCCTCGTCTGCCGCAAAGGTTTTGGTGGCTCAACAACAGTGTTCAGGAAAACTAATAATACGATGCAAGTACTGGGCTCCAACAGAAAACAACCGATGGGCCACAAACGCAGTTGCATAACGCCGCTATACCAGCGTTTCGAGATGCATTGCAGCGAACCAGAAGACAAGGATAGTGAATTAAAATATTTTCGACGGATGCTTAGAGCGAATGGTTAGCCGCGCAACTTCGTCAGCCGGTGCATACGTAAACGGGACGAGTGGCGAAATTCAACCGGTCCTAAGTCTTGGCGGGCAGTCCCGTCTCGGAAGCCATCAGCCGTCTTCTGACACCACTTGCTGTGGGAGTTGCACACAGATCGAGGGCAACCACCGGGCGCCAGGTCATGAGGCCGAAAGACTCACAGTCGCGGCAGTAAACGTCCGGAGTCGTTTGCCGGATCTAGAGCAGTGGCAAACAAAGCAATGACGTCGGAGAAACTGGAAGACTGTTCCGGACGCGAATGTTCGAACGTGCAGCAACAGTGAGGAGGGGCGACATTAGTTCTCAGATCGCGGCTCATTCGACGGGACCAGGCCACACCCTTAAGTCTGACAAAGCCCAAATCCTTGGAAGAGGTGACAACCACGAGCGACTTATAAGGTAAATTAAATCAAATTTAAATTAACAAACGTAGCGACCTCTCACTATCATATTACTTGCTGCTATTTTGGCTGGACAAAATAAATAACCGCGCCGAAAAGGCGTGGGCTATCAACAGTTCCGGCGACGGTGAGCCGAATAGCCGAGCAATCGTCACGCCAGGAATCAACAAGGATGATGGAATCACGGCTATTAACGGCTCGAGTACGGACTGAAAAGCAGTCAGCGAGTCAAATACGAACCCCTGCGACGAACCCTAGTGCTGCTGGTTTCTATAAGCGTGTGGTTGCCGGGTAGCTACGCCCTTGGGCCTCTACCACCCTTGTCTGTGACCGTTACTGATGGTGGATTCGAGAGAGAATCAGAAACGTCAGCCCCCTGAACAACTAGTTCCAACGATCGCACCTTTTGCTCCCTCCAAACTTTCAGCTTTTTCTTCAGCACCACGCCGCAAATGTGCCACTTTATCATATACTAAGTCAGTAAGCCTGCTGATAACGATAACGCCAGTAAGACGACATTTACCGTGCGTCGCACGGAGTGGGAGCAGAGCGCTGACTTGCACAGCTTCTGCCGCAATCTCTCCACTCAACTCTCTCTGATGACAGAAGAATGCCAAGACCATCAGAGATGACAAAACTAAACAGTCCGTCTGTGCGTGCACCGCACCGCACTGCATGCACCAAGCTACAATGGAGACGGCTCGGGTATCATATGTGTGGGAAGCCCCAAAGGCTACGCTAAGACGAAGCCAGCGTAGTCTGAATCTCAGTCTTAAAATGGATCTATCAGTTGGCAGTCTTCCAAGCCGCGACTGACCTGCCGTTATAGACTGAAGCGCGTCAGATTGGTTGTAGTGAGAAATACGCGCAGATGTGTCGTGAGGACGGACGTCTCAGAGTCGACCTTACTCTGTCTTCTCTCTCCCCCATGTACCTGTGAATTGGCTGAGTCTGTCATACAACTTGTGGTGGGAATTAGTGCCGTGGCTGACGCGGCCTGGAAGGGCCAGCGTCTAAGGCCCACCACCACCACCACCACCACCACCACCACCACC
>CACRXP010000168.1:700536-811520 GCA_902702965.1 Spirometra erinaceieuropaei
GATACTTGCTTTCAGTTTGTGTGCAGACTCAACGCAGCTCGATTAATGTGTGCCATCAACCAGTCCGATTTCCCATTTTAGTCAGTTCAGCGCATCCGCAGCACAACCCGTTGTAGGGCAAGCCTGCTAATAGTACTGAAAGTTCCTTTGCCTAAAGTGACTTCTAACCTGTCATTGCTTAAAAGTACAGCAATCGACGCAATTATCTTTAAAAAGTAGGACTCAGGAGGTTTTGAAACCGGCATGAGCAGGAGATATACTGTTGACTAAACTCATTAGATTCGCTGTTATGACCATTCCTTGCTGTCATTGGTTCGAATCCCACCGAGGAACAGCGTTTTTCACAGTTGGGTCAAAATAAAATTATTTGAAATCTGCTATAATACTTATGAATTACATGAGCCTGATAGTCACCAAATGGATTCTAGATGGAGTACTAAGGAAACCCTGCTCGGGCAGTCAGCTTACTGTAACGGGTTTGGTGGGTTTCAGACGTGTTGCAGCAGGCTGGGGGGTGTGGGGGGGGGGAAGGGGGGGTAAACTGACCCAAATGTGATTAAACTCGCGCCTCCTGGTGGGGCCGCAGAGTACAGGTGGCTAGAGCGTTGGCTGTACTGAAGCCTTCCCCTTGCTGTCACGAGATCGCCACCTTTTTCCCATTTGGATCAAAATTGATTTTTCTGTTAGGACTGTAATGCCAGGCAAAATGATCTTAGACTGTGCTTTTCACACGCGTATGTCCGCTTCACGTTGACGATCTGAAGGCGGACTACTTTAGGTTTTAAGACCTCCGATGTCCCCTACATTGCTGAGGTCTAACTAGCAGTCCAAAATGTTCACAAGTTAGCAGTTTACTTGGTATGCTCACTCTATGAAGGCACTTTCACAGTTGTTTTTACATTGACGCAGCAGAGTACAGGAAACAGGATGCTTGCCAGACACAGGCAACGGTAGTACGATTTGAAGTGGTGACACAATTATCTGGAGGGTTTTACCAATTTCTAGATTTTTATATTACTGTTTCCGGTTTTAAGATGCTTCCTGGCGTCCTTCAAACAATGCCTCTGCCCATCACTGCCCGTCTTGCTTTCGAATGTTTGAAGAGGGTAATATAACCGTTTTATTCATCTACCGGCTGTGAATAGTTTTGGACTGTTTTTTTCAAATTTGATCCAGTAGGGCAATTTTGGCGGGTAGGAGCACACCTTTACCTGGCATCTTGGTTGGGCATTAACAGGAGACATGAACAGTCACCAGACCAACTGAAGCTATTGTGAGCCAATCAGCAGAGGCCGAAGCGTGGACAGGTGTCAGAGATGCTGCCTCTGTTTGTTGCACTCTCCGCCCCTCTCCTTTAGCCCCCGACTAAACAGCCGGACTGTCTAACCGGACGACGCATCACCCATATTGTCGGCATGTTGCTGGCGTGCTCGCTCAACTCCAGGGGCTGCCACCCCGTCTACAGACCTTTTTAAACTCCTTGACTGGGCGACCGAGAGACAAAACGTCCCCATGCCTGTTCATACTCCAGGCTACTCCTTTTCTTCTTGCTTTCGTGAATTTCCTCGGATTGGTGGTTTAAACACGGGATCTTCTTCCGATCTTTAAAATATAGCCCACGTAACTGGAGTCCGCTATACTAATGTGTAATATTTCGGAAAAAAACATTTAAAAAGCGTATCCTTCTTGTGACTTTTCTCTAAATGCACAGTTTACGTTACCTTAAACTGAAAATTCGTTACAACACATGCAGATTAACAAACCTACAGTAAAATACGAATTAGTGACCGTCCTTTTTAGCATTTATAACCAGAAATACTGCCAGCAGGTGTGAGATATGTGTTATTCAAGAACCTCAAGTCACATCTACCACTTTACTTGATTTTCTTGTCAGTTTTCTTGACTTGGAAATACCATTGATAAATGAAGAGTGTAAGTGGGAAGAGAGCCATATTTACGCCTAGTTTCCATAATGAATCGGATTCAACGTGCCTTTGAGTTACAATAGCCCGCCCAAATTCGAGGCTTGGTCGGTTCAGACACGTCCTCCCAATAGATTCCAGGGGGCTTCGGGCCCCCCTTCCCCGCATTAACCCTAGCTCCATCACTTGCCCTAACCCTCCTAACTCTGTTCCTGGCCCTAACGAAGGTCTCACAAGTCCAACCCTAACCATTACCCTCATAACTCTAGCACTATCACTAACTCTAACCGACCAGGAATTTAGGGTGAGGCCAACTGTAATGCTGGAGTCAAAATTCCCGTGCCAGTTCACTCCGAGGGTAGAATGACAAACACCTTTCCTGAATGCAGCCGTTGAGGTAAGTCTCAACCGCGCAGAAAGGAAGATGTTAGTGCACTTCACTTTTGTTTGCATGAAAAAGTTGCCGCCTAGGGGGTATTTTTCATTTTGTGCCAGATTCATCTGTAATAGTCTTGACCTTGAGTTACGATTGGTGTGGGTCAAGTGTGGGAGGGGGGGGGCTAGCGGGGCAGATGCTACGCAAAGCCGCCTAAGCGTAAGTCAGTTCACGCGAACGCCACCACAGTCTTCCTAGTCAGTGGAAAAAAGTATAATGTTTAGGCAGTTACTTTGCCACCGGTCCACAATGTCCTCACTCATAACTCAGAGCAGTTAATACTCTTTGATTTTAGGCATTCAAATCGAAAACAAGCAGCCAACTTATAAAATTCTCTAAAACCAATGTTATCATTGGAGCCGACATCCAAATCAGGAATTTCAACACTCGCTGCATATGTAAGAGAGGACCATGAAAGGAGTAAAAACTGAAACAACCATTTTATCCTAATTTTGATATTCAAAAAGGGACTCATTGTTTTTCACAAAAAGCCTACAAAATTGAAAAACCTGCCGGTTCTTCAAGGAAAAGACAACCATTTACGCATATCATCGTCTAATTCATATCAGGAAAAACTACCTACAAACTTCAGTGACGCGAAAGTATTGCATCGAGTATTGGAAGAGTTTTAAATGCTATTTATAAAGTACATAACCTGGTTTACAATAACTATATATATGACGTCTTCACAACAGCGTCAAGAGATGTGTGGTGTTCCTTTAACGGAATGTATACGGCATGCATTTCGGAAATCCTAAATGCAAGTATAACGGCATGTAAGGCAGAAATTTTGGGGATTGAAAAGGTTTTTAAAGACTGAAAGCTAATCTCTCTCCAAGCAAAAAATTTAAAGAGGACGTAATTTTCTACCAAATGCGTTTTTGCGGACGGTCAAAAAAGGATTTGAATCGAAAGCCAGCATTCTGTTGTGATTAAAGTGTTTTATGATTATGCTGGATAGCGATTAATATTACGCTATTACTAAACTGACCTTTTCGAATCGAGTACATCAAAATTTCGGCTAATATTTCATGAGGTAGCTCGTCTACTGGAAGTAATCTTCTGTATCCGAAAGCACATTTGATGACTTCCGTCAAAGTTTCATAAACGTTTGCTTGTTTTGTGAGTGTATTAAGTTACAAGGGTACCGAGTTGTCAGGGCGGGAGAAGAATTAGTTTAGTAAATTGCAAATACTGGACCCTTAGATCATTGTCAGAAGAATACTAGAGCCATAGAAACAATCCACTTTCAAATGTGTCTAAAACGATTTTCTGATTGGTTACCAGTTCCGCCAATAGGAATCTTTAAATTCTGAAACCAGGTAATTAGTGGTTGTACCTTTGCCCACTTGCCTATCGACGCTGACTCACACAAGTGCACGCCGCGCTGAATTTATGGCTTTCCATTCTTGGGCAAACGTTAAAAATGCAATTTTTTGCAGCAAGGGTTTGCCCTATGTGCGATGTACACGCCTAGTGGGAGCAGGTTGGCTCCTCTCCTTACCGCACTCTGCTGGCTGTGTATGCGGGTGCAGGTGGAGTTCCCGAAGTGCCCACAATAAATTACCTAACAGTCGCCACAGGGTATTGCGCAGAAACGTACTGAATGCAGTGCGTAGTGCAGGATGGTGGGTACTGGTACTGGAAAAGTTGCCAAATTTTGAATTATTGAAAATCAAAGCGGTTAGTTAGGATGTAACCCAGCACTATTCACTTCAATAAAAGATGAGCTTTTTATCCTCCGTAATAGGACCATCTAAGTACTGAAAGAACGGTACTTCTTCATTACTCGAATAAATCAGATTCCCTGAAAATGCCCCCGACAAAAAGAAGTTCAGCGTGCTAGTAGCAGACTTGAATGAAAAGAGACTGTCAACTTCAAAAGATGAAATTTACCATCAAAACTTTGGCATTTGACTGTGAATTTACACAAATTATTAAATTAAGAGAAGCTAATTTTAAGTCTGATCAGCCTTTGCACTTGCGTTTAGTGACTTCAGCCTACAAGGCGCATGCTTTCAGCGTAAGAGCAACCACCTATTCCTCTATGCCTTTAAAAAGACATGATATAAAATCAATAAAATTTCGCAATGGAAGCGGACTATGTTGAACATTTCATGAGGAGTATTCGTAAACGGATAGGTACGATGCCGTGTCGATGGACCTCGTAAAATTTTAAAAAATCTCACAATCAAAAACTTTTACAAAACCTATATATGCACTTTTTTGGATATAAAATGCAAAAAAACGAAATTTTTTTACCAAACGAGTAGAAGAAAGCATATTTTTGGACATATTTTCTACAAAATATATTTGAATTTAAAAGACTATTGAAAATCAATGTGAAAGATGCATGCTACGTAAGTAATCATTTTTTACCGCCCTCCTGTCAAGTCCGAAATATTATAAGATTTTGTCGCATGTTAGCGCATATTACAACCACACCTAGGTAATCCTTCCTAATCGAAAATGCATTTCACAATTTCGGTTAACATTTCACGAGATCGGTCACTCACTGTAGTACACTTTAATATTGAACTAGGGCTGTTACTCAAATGGAAAGTCCCGCACAATGTGCAAAAGGTGTTTGGAAATTATTTCTTTACAACAACACCGAATCTGGAGCCTTTGAATACTGAGTTACTGAGATACTCACAGTCCGGTGATAATTTGCGGACATTCCGCATACTTCCGGTGCGCTCAGGTAGTAATTTAAAGACAACTCAACTGAAATATTGGGTGCTCGGCAAGACGCGGGAGACCCCCACGTCCCCAATCGTATGAGAGTACTGACTGAGCGAACGTTCGATGCACGCGGGTTTTGGTACCGAAAGGGATATCGTGACAAGTATACATACACTTTCAGAGACCTGCATAGACGCAGAGAGCGAAGGAAGGACATCATTCGATGGTCAAACACTTTTCTAATTCCCAAAAAATGATGCCACCCGTACACTGTTCAGTATTCAGTAATTACATCAAGTTACTATTCATTAGCCAGAATGGGTGCCTTCTTCCCGTCAGCTTAAGAGTACTTTAGTTAGCACAGAATTTATGGATGAACCCAGTGAACAGGAAATCCAGTTCAGCCGTGACATTGCATTTTGTAGGTTATCGCAACCCGACGATAGGGAAGTCGAGAGTCTCAGTAGGCAGTCAGACTCCTTCGGACAAGTTCTACAATAAGTGCTGCTAAAAACGCCCTCGGAGAATTATCGGTCACTGTAAACTCTAGAAGCCCTTGGCGATGGCTAATTATCTCGTGTTATCTGGTACTACCGGGAGTAGACCACAAAATCAGAAGATGTCCACACACCCACTGAGGTTTAAATCTTAAAGCCGTTGACAGCAAATTAAATGAACACCTGGATGCGCAGTTTTTCTTCTGTACACAAAAAAATCATTGGGCGGACTTAAAATGCTCGCTGGGCGACTAAAACGGCGCATAGGTGGGCTCAAAGAAGAACCACGTTGGCGGTTAGAAGAAGGCTCGGTGTCCTACTGCCATGCAGGAGGTGTGTTGAGATTCTAGCACGCACCTGGAAGTCAGGAGGAGCCAGGGTCAGTGCGGACAGACGATGCGGTGGGTCCAGGCTGGCGCTTAAGTGGGAGGCGGGAGGGGGACTTTTGGCTTTTACTTTAAGCCATATCAAAGAAAGTCGCAGACCATTAGAGCGATTGGCTCTTAAGCTGACGCAGGATTCTGTTCAGGGGAGGGGGTAAAGTCCGTCACGTCACGGGCGACTAAATCCAAGCAGGAGGCAGGTTACTTAATTTGTATCAAACAGGTGGAGTACATACAGTCAAAAATAGGTGTAACTAGTAGGATCAGCAATCATATCTAAGTCCTCGTGGAGTTCGTTGGGGGAAGAAAGCGCCAAAAGGTAAAACTTTGATTTGTGGCAGGAGCTCTACCACAAAAGTCACCAAATGCGCAGAGGTGTTTGAATATACAGTAGGTGGACTAACTCAAGAAATGTCAACCGACATTTCGAAGTGTATTCTCTTTTCAAAAAGATTAATTAAGTAGGGCTATAAAACTAATCATTATGAAGCATAATTCTATAATGATCCAGTTACCTCAGGGTGTCAACTTTCGAATGAACCTATTTCCGAGTGCATGTAAGAACTTTACTCTGCAAAAAATGACTTCTTATGTAGCATGCAATTTTCTCATTGATTTTTGATGTCCGTGAAAATTCAATTATACTTCATGGAAAACATGCATAAAAATATTCATTCTTCTACTTATTCGGTAGAAACTGACGTCTTCTTCCAAGTGCATGCTCGAAAGAAAAGTATAACTCGGTTTTCAAAAACGCTTCTAATTCCTGAATAATTTTCAACCTGACCTGCTGTTACACTTGCATTCAAAGTCCCAAAACTACAAGCCGTATATTTTTCGCGCACGGAAAACCATGCATTTCTCTACGGGGTTTATACAATTAAGAAGTGGATTTGGATAGTATTGTTAATTTCACAATCCACACTCGTAAACGTAGATACATGACATTTTATGAACGGTCATTTCAGAGTACTAAAAAACTCACAATAAAAAACTTTTTTGAAACCGAATTATGCTCTTCTTTTGAGGATAAAATTGGAAGAAAACGTGATTTTCTACCGAATAAGTAGAAGGATGAATATTTTTATGCATGTTTTCCAAGAAATATAATTGAATTTTTATGGGCGTCAAAAATCAATGAGAAAATTGCATGCTGCTTAAGTGGTCATTTTTACAGAATGCGGATCTTACATGCGGCCGGCAAGAAGTTCGTTAGGAATTCGGCATCTGGAGGTAGCTGAATTATTGTGCTGGCTTTTTAATTATGCGCGTTTCCGGCCGTCCGCAGAAACCACGCTTGGCAAAGGGTGACTACCTAAGCAGCATAATATTTCTTCTCAGAATCTAACCTATCTGTTTACCAATGCTACTAATGAAATGTAGGACATAGTCTGCATCCATTGCAAAATTTTATAAATTCCACATATTGTCTTTAAGGGCATAAAGGAATATAGGATTCTTCTTACGCGGAAAGCCTGTACCTCGTAGACTGAAATCGTTAAACAATAATGCAGCTGCTTATCTGGCCCAAAATTATTCGGAAATTCAGAGACTTTTTCAAAACATAAATAGACACTTTCTTCGGGTATAAAATATAAAGATGAGATGACTCGGTATCGACATTTCATGGGACCGGGCGCGCATTGTATGACGCGGTATGTAGTTTGGAAATCTTAAGCGCAAGTGCAACCACATATGGGGTTCCAAATTATTCGGAACTTGAAATTTTTCGAAATCTAAAGACGTCCATTCCTCAAGCGTAGAATCTAAAGAAGACGTATTTTGCTAGCAATCATGTGCAGGAGTTAGTGCCATTAAGCATGCTTTCAGTGAAAATATTTGAATTTACTTAGGCATCTAAAATTAGCACAGAAATGCTCGCCACTTAATTAATCACTTTTGTGCTGACTGTGGTTTTCACAGGGCAGCCGGAAAGAAGCACACTTAGACGCCGGCATCTTTGCGTGACGGACATGCATTGGAGTTATGCTGCACGATAATCAGTATTAAAACATCCCCCGTGTGATCCATTTTAATCAAAAACACACTTAAGAATTTTGGTCGACCTTTCATGAGATAGGGAGGAGATAAGGATCGAGTGAAGAACCTCAATCTCGGTTGCTATTTGTCAATGCATTAAGACTTCCGCCCGAAAAACGAATTTACCTATTATGTATTCTTATTTTGCTATTCCTCTGCGCATACATTGGCCCAGCCCGTAAAACCCCTATTACCACCTCTCCCGTAAGACAGGCACCTTTGGCTGGTCGTGCGTGTGTGTGGGGTCCTTCATCCGATCGTTGATTCTGTATGTGAAAGAGCATGCAATCTTTCTGGGAAAAACATAGCCAAATGTTAAGTAAAGCGAAAGAAGAATTTAAGGTGTACAGGGCTTTGGTGGCATCTCGCCGTCTAAAAGGTCTCTGGACAAACCAGAAGCAAACTCAACGGTGTCAACTTTACGATCAGGGAGACGAGCTTTCGAAGACTGCATCTTCCCAAATTTATTTCGATTAGGCCCTGAACACACGCACATCAACAATCCTTCCTAATTCTCCTCTGGGAGGTGCTCGCAAAACAACGGATCTCCTTGGTGCAGGCCGAATGCAAAACAGCGCCCTAGAAAAGGACACACACTACGACGGCCGATATCCGCGGGTTCTTTTGCCGCAGATGGAGCAGGTACTACTCGCCTACCCACAGGAACGGAATGGTTATGACTTCATTTCAAAAACTCGAAACCGGCGAGGCAACCAATCACGAAGAAGAAGGGGAGCAGGGTGTGTGCTGAACCACTCCGGTTGTCCCCATGCTACTGTCCACTTCGCCGAACACTAGCCGTGCCGTGCGATGACTTTTTGACTTGTTTGGTGCAAGAGCAGCGTTTCAGCATGCAGAATTACCGGAGGCGGACTAAAAAGTATTGAAGGTCTACATGAAGATGGTTAAAAGAGCAAACCGCATAGCAGTAAGGCAGCATTAAATGTGAACTCCTTGCACCTCCGCCTCACAATGTCCATACTGCGCTCATTTCTCCCTAACCCAGCTGACTCCGACCGCAAGACAGTGTCCAAGACGACCGGAGATACAGTTGGTGAGTTAACTCATGAAATGTCAACTGAAATTTCGAAATTCGGTTTCATTCTGGAATGATTATTTAAATCGGGTCGTAAAACTAATCATCGTGCGGTATAATTCTATAATAATTCAGTTAACTCAGGATGCCGGCTTTCAAACGAACTTCTTTTCGGCTGCATGCAAAAAACCGTACTCTGCAAAAAATGACAAATCAAGTGGCATGGATGTCTTCCATTGATTTTCGATGCTGTTGAAAATTCAATTGAATTTCAAGGAAGACATGCATACACATATTCATTTTTTTGCTCATTCGGTAGAAAATTAGGTCCCCTTTCATTTTTATACTTGAAAGATGACTATAATTCGGTTTTAAAAAAGTTTATAATTGTGATACTTTTTAGTACCGCGAAATAGCCGTTCATAAAACGTCATGTCTCCTCTTAATACCGTAGAGAAATGTACGGTTTTCTGCACGCGAAAAATGCACCGCTTGTAGTTTGGAAACCCTGAATGCAAGTGTAACGGCAGGCTGGGTTCAAAATTAGTCGGGAACTGGAAAACCTTTTAAAAACCAAATTATACTTTCCTTCGAGTACAAAATCGAAAGAAGTCGTAATTTTTTGCCAAAGAAGAAAAATAATGAATTTCGTATACATATTTCCATGAAATGAAATTGAATGTTTGAGGGCATTGAAGATCAATGCGAACAATGCGTGCTACATAAGTAGTCATTTTTATAGAAGATAGTTTTGGCATGCATCCGAAAAGAAGTTCGTTCGAAAGCCGGCATCCTGAGGTAACTGAATTATTTTAGAATTATGTTGCACGATGATTAGTTTTACAACCCGACTCAATTAATCATTCCACAATGAAACCGAATTTCGGAATTTTAGTTGACCTTTCATGAGTTTGACGACCTACTGTACAGTTAGCGACCACTCTTAGGAAATGTTGACCAAAATCTCAAATGCATTTGCGATTTAGGAGGATTACATAGGCGATTTTGTAATGCCGATTATCTTGCAGCATAATCCTTTAATAGTTCGGACTCTGTAGATTGTCGGCTTTTGAAAACGCTTCTTTTCAGTCTCCTGTAGAAACGGTAGTCGGCAAAAAATGACAACGTAAATAGCACGGATTCTTCACACTGATTTTAGATGGTCTTATAAATTCAAATATATTTTATAAAACACATAAACAAAAGTATTCTTTCTTTCATTCATTTGTTAGGGAAGCGTGTCAGTTTCATATTTTATATTCGAAGAAGGAGTATAATTAGGTTTTAAAAAAGTTTTCTAATTCCCGAATCATTTGGAGCCTCATCAACCGTTGCACTAACGCCTAGTGATTTCAGTCTACGAGGCACATGAATTCCGATTAAGGAAAGTCATATATTCTCAATGTCTTTAAGCAGACGCCATACTGAGCCCATAAAAATGTGCAATGGATGCGAACTATGTTGTACATTTCATGAGCAGCAGTGGTGAACGGACAGGTGCGATGCTGTATGAATGGACATTGCACAGACTTGAAACGTTTCAAAATTAGATATTTTTTAAGAACCTAATTATACTCCTTCTTCGAATATAAAATAAGGAGTTGAATTTATAAGACCATCGAAAATCAGTGTGAACAATGCACGCTACTTAAGTAGTCATTTTTTGCCAAGTACCGTCTTTACCAGAGATTGAAAAGAAGCGCTGTCAAAAGCCGACAACCTACCGAGTCTGAAATGCTATTGGATTATGCCGCAAGATAATCGGTATTATAAAACCACCCAAGTAATCCTTCCTAGTCGAAAACGCATTTCAGAATTTCGGTCAACATATCATGAGATCGGTCTTTCGCTGTAGTCGTAAGCGAACCAGCTGAGGGGGCTAGACTGTCCATTTACAGGCATCGGACACCATCTGGCCCCTAGTTCCACACTTCAATGAGGGGAGAGGACGCGGATGTCTCACTGAGCCATTAGGGCCTAGTCCTTCATTCTACGCAGGACTCAGTCGGTTGGTAGTTATTTCCGTACACAGTTCATGAGACATCTTGTCAGTTTTCGGGTGCGTTTGGTCAAGCAGCTTGTCCGGTTCGGATGCAAAGCACACAGGCCGACATGCACAGACTTCTAACTGCATAGGGTCTTGCGTAACGACAAGCAATGCGTAGTTAATGCGCGCAACCAGTAAGGATTGAGAGTGCCGGAATGGTCATTCTGACTTACTGATCGCCATGGGTCGGTGATATCCCAGTCCCAGGCTCCGACACGCCCGCGGTCAGCGGACCGTTAAGGAGTTTCTGTTAATCACCCAGTTTACTTAAGCTGTCAGGCCCGCGGCCTATCGGCTGGGATGAGAAAGAAGACTGATTGCTTATGGCTACACGATCGTTTGGATGAGCTTTAAACCCAGAGCTCTAAGGTAAAACGAAAATATTACTTACGGCCCTACAGGTCAGCGAAGCCTTCTTTCATGGAGTTTCGCATAATCTCGATCGCATCGGACAGCGTGCAAGCCCGACGACTCAGGTAGAAAATACGTCGGACGTAGAGTATCACCGACTCACTGGATCTGAGTTCAAGACTCGCGTACGCTGGTACCTGGGATCACGCATTCCGTGAGTGGTGACAGTCATAAAGTCAAAGATGACGATTCCAGTATGCAAAATCTACTTGACACAACAATTCGCGACATCAGCAACTTGTTTCAGATGGCGTTGTCTGGAATCGTGGTCACAGTTGGCTAAACCACCGAATTTTATGCAAAAAACGCCGGGCTATCCTTCCACATGAATGAGCTGCTTCCGTAAGGGAGAAAAGATCTAGGGCTAATTTAGACTGCCAAATAGAAAAAATGTCACCACACCTCACAAAACGCGGTGAGACTTGGAATGTTCTTACCAAGGAAATAAAGCTACTTGTCACCCTGTCAACTTTAATTTTTCCAACGCAGTCTTTCCTGCAGCAATTCTAGTGTCTAGTGAGCCCTGATCTGAATTGGCCCAATTAGAAGGCAAATTGCTAACAAACGGTGGCCGCATATTCTTCGTCTGAATAGGCCGACCACTATTCACCAATGGCACAATGCTGAGCCGAGTAATTAAGATGACCTCCTAAAATGTCAATTTCTGACTTATTAGCCGTTATTAGCCAGCCAACCCCGAAGGGTAGAACACCTGGGGCTCGATCCCGCGACCTGTTGGTCAGCAATCTAATGCCTCTAACCACTGAGCCACGGGCTCGTTATCCTGTCGGTTGTGATCAGGAATATATAATTGTAGAGGGGCGCTCACCAATCGTTCCTACGGAACTCACTCGTCCCGTTGCGCCTTATGGGCTCTCTCGAGCGCAACCAGCAGTCGTATAGCGCGTCATGAATAGCAATACCAACAAAAACTAGGGAGACTGGAGTGGCCTGGTTGTGTTCTAGAGAGAGAGAGTGCGAGCCCTAGGACACAACGAGACGAGTGAGTTCCGTAAAAACGATCGGTGAGCCTTCCTCTACCATGGCCTTCTGGTTTTGGGAGAAAGCTGCTTGACTGTAGACTTGAAGAAGTATCTTCTGTCGGTAAAATAAGGAAGTACACACTGATGCTTACGCGGGCAAACAGAAAAGTTAAAGAGAGTTTCAAAGAGACAACCAGTTAAGCAGGAGAATAAGCGTCAGCGGTTTCTTAAAACCAACATCCTAGTTCATGTATAAGACTTCAGTGAGCCAGTCTTGATTCACGTTAAACGGACTAATTAATAAGCCGTAAATGCAAACGGATCCCTTCACTATACTAATAAGTGAGGCACCAGAGTCTGTACGTTTCACTGATCACGTGCCGATAAAGCCGCCAAGACATTTGTGCAAAATCTGTTCTTTTGAGAATAACTCGGGAATAACAAATAAAGCTATCGGGGCAGTTTCGGGGAAAGCCCACTCCCACTTAAATAATAGGAACTTCTTCCTAAACAAATCGTGGAAAATTGACGGATTCTGATGAGAATGTGCAGTTCAGCTGGTATGGTGATCGCGGGCGGCGGCCAAACACGGTCCATCCCACTCTTTCGTTTGTGGGCAGTTTTAGATTAGCATAACCATGCATTTAGTATGAACAGAACAACCACCCAATGGTTACATTATGTTGACAAACGCAGTGGAATGCACAAACATGGTCCGTCATCACCTCCATTTTAAATCTTTTAAGGCACGACAAAAGGGAAGTATATATTTTGGCAGCTGAGACTCGTCGAAGAAAGTAACATTTCCCAATAGGTGGACGTCAACTCCATTCAACCTACAGTCTGTCACATCAGACATTAAAATTTTTGGAAGTGCCCTGAGCTACTAGAGTCCTTTCCTCGATCCGACTCAAATCATTTTGCCTACTTAAAAATTTTATTTGTTGGAATTCCCTACCAGAGTGCCTTCGTAAGTATACTCTGCAGGGCTAATAAGAGTTCTGGCATTCACTCAGGAATGCGAAGTATGAAGGGCCTTAAAAACGGACGAACAAACGGGAAATGACAAAACAAGAAGCTCTTGAGGTCCCTTGACAAGATAAACTTACGGGCGACGGAACAGGGGGTCCTGTACCCTCAAGGCCGATATTGCACGGTAGGAGATGTGGCGGGAGATAGGCATGCAGACTTTTGAGCGAGTTTCCATGGAAAATGATCTGGAAACGGAAAACGTTTGTCTGTTTTTAAAAACGGCAATTAGTAATGCCGCCAAAACGACAAGCTGTCTTTCATCTGTACCTCAGACGCACAGTTCTCTGGAAATTAGGATTATACAACCCTCGGCTGATACTTCACACCATCTAGGTTGTTGCTGGTGATCATAAAACTACCTGATCGTCACTGAGATAAAACGCGGCAGGAAAAACGCCATACAGAGACGGTGAAAAAACTGGTCTCGGCCGAAATAACCTCAAAGAAAATATTCTCAAAAATAGATGGTTTCGCGTAAATAAGGGTTCCTGAACACCAGTGCATCTCCGAAAGAGGAGTTATTCGACGGTAGATGATTCATGTAGAGCGTCTAGGTTGGCCTTCTAGTAACAGGAAAAATGATTTCTAGAGGTTTGATATTTGTGAAAAAAATACTTACTCACAAATCAGCAACATTGACTCTTCTTGGTCGTAGACAACCAAAAATTTTGCAATTGTAAGCTACGATCACCAAAGCATTAACTGCCGACGACTGTGAGAAACAATAAAACATAGGACTGCCGAATAAGCAGATACCAGAAGATAATCGGTTTAGCTGGTTTTTTTAAAATACCAAACCTTGTGGGAAAGACGGAAGAAATGTGGCGCGAGATGGTGGGATCGACAAGGACAAGGGAGACTAGAATGGCCACGGTTGTGATTGGCTGACTGAAGGCAAATAAACCCTTAACAGTTCTGTATCAGTCCACAGTCAAACTCTGTTACCACCTTCTGTGATCTTTATATGTATATATATGAAGTGGTAGAAGAGCGCTCAACGATCGTTTTTTACGGAACTCACTCGTTCCGTTGTGCCTTACGGGCTCTCTCGAGCCCACTCATAGTAAATTCCCGATCAAAACCGACAGGGCAACGGGCCCCTGGCCCAATAGTTAGAGGAGTTGGACTTCTAACTTACAGGTCACAAATCGGAGCCTCGGGTGTCCCACACTTCGGGGTTGGGTATGACTGGCTGACGACGGCTAATAAGCCAGAAGTGGCCATTTCAGTTTCCCATATTTTTGTCAGTAATGCCATTTAGTATATATATGCCTAGATGGCGGTAGAGGAAAGGACAAGGGAGACTAGGGTGGAAAATTCTAACTTATTAATCTTCGCCAGTTAGCCATAAGAAAACTTAGGTCTGCCGCACTTGAGCTCCGAACCCATATTTTTAGTGATAGAACGTCATCTAATTCAACGGCAAACTGAGCCACCGGTCCGTTATTCTGATGCCCGAAAGGCAAGCTACTTAAAATATACTCCCTTAAATACTGACCATCATTTGGAGGAAATGAAAACGGTCCATACAGAAGGTTGCATTTCAAAACAGGTAGAGTCACAAGGCAAATTCCTCTCTTCTGGCATCTCCTAGTGTGCGGCAACAGATAAAAATTTGTATGCAAGGTAAAGGACCTATTTAAAAAGATCAAAGACCACCCGGTTAGAAAAGCTGAGCGCGAAGTGACCCAAAAAACCGATGTCCTTACTTCCATTAGAGGTCTTGTGGAATGGCTTTGCCGCACTGACGATCTACTTAACCAAACTGAAATGAGGCCAGAACTAAAACCCTTTTGCGAGTAAGAAGTAAGGATAGTAAAAGCTCCTTTGGGAATACCAGTGTTTGACCACCCCACATACGGCAGATGTTCGTTCGATTCCCATTTTGGAAATAAAAATATTTTGGACAAATAATAAAGTTCTTCAACTGAGTAGCCTCAAGATTTTGTACGTCGGTGCATGAAATAACACAAGTCAGAAGAAAAAGAAGGGGAATAAACTGGTTTCAATCAGGCTGCCAAAGTGACAGAACCTTCCTCACAAGTGGCGAGCAAACCGAAGGCAATACTAAGCACGCAGCGCGTGCATCCTAAGAATAGGGTTGGCTATTTTAGCAAAAGTGATCTACGAAGTGCCATGCAATGTCCACGATGCAATGTATATATTATAGCCAAACTGAGAAATCTGCCCTTATACGCATTCGCGAACAATAAATAGCAGTGAGGAGGCGACACCGCCTCTTCAGCCCGCCGTGGAATCTGGGCGCGCCCTTGTTTGGGACAAAACTCGCACTGTTGACGTCAGTCCAACTAAGAAAGATCCAGAATTTCTCGAGACAATAGATTTCGACAAGCAAATGCATCGGTCGATATATCGAATTAGATGTCGTGTATAAAAATCTCAAGAAAAAACAGCAGCCAATCCAAATGGGATGACAGTCTACAACAGTCGCTCATTGGCAGAAGCGCCAGATCGACAGTGCCTTTTTCAGGCGTAATTAAAACTTTGACTTTTTTGCATTTGCCGCATGCATGACAAGGACCTAAGGAAGTACGGTTGTAAATTCAAGAAATAAAGTTTGTTGGCTTTCAGGAATAATTTATATGACATCAGCTTACATTTAATAGGATGGCTTTCTTTGAATGCCTACATCGTAATTTACGCTAGCGTAACACTCCTTTTAACCTTCGCGAAAAGGAGGGGATTCGCACAGCGGAGGCGTTTGAATTACATTTCTGACACCGTTAACCCCCCCCCCCACCACCACCACCTCAACCATCCCTATTGCCACCGTCCTCATAATTATACTTCTTTGTCATCCATAGTCTAACCTTTTTACTTCTGACAATCCGTAAAGAAATACGAATGAAACACATGTATATGTAAGTGGTGAGAAAGTGAAAACGTCATGCTCTATAGTCATTCGCGACTTGTGCAAAGTGTGCGTCTACACTCTAAATGCATTCGTAAATTTGAAAAAACAAGAAACTCAGTATGTTTTAGGGTAATATAACAGGCCCCACACGCAATCAAATTCATTTTATTCATTCCTGTCCTTTTTCGGTGAGCTGCGGGTTTATAACTGAATTCGGAAATTTCACAAATTTTTTCTTCACATCAATTCTTATATCAATAACGAAGGCCTAACGAATATATAAAACCGCCTGGTGGTAGAAAGACTGAACAGAGCGATATGATAGGCATACTGGTTTAGAGTGCTGGTAGTGCCAGATCGAACCGAACGGTTGGGAGCCACAAAATCACATCTAGTGAACGAGAAAAATGTGAAAGTACGTAAACACCTCTAATGGGTTTTACCTTTCGATCTAGCTCGGAGGCATTTTCCAGCAAAAAGCTCACAAGTGCAGTATTTGCTGAGACTAATGGAACACATACCAACTACAAGGAGTAGAAACGACTGGGTAGAAAATTCACGACTTAACCGATGCATTTTTTCACCTTCAATAGTGGCCGGTATTAATTCGGTTACAATTCAGGAAAATGATGGACTAAATAAGTCTTGTCTGCTTAACTTATAGGAGGTCACAAAGCAGGCACTTTGAATAATGCGTTATTTCGGTGTTAGAGGGGTTATAAACGCACATCGGTAATCGTCTCTTCAGAAAATGTCCCTACATCCATCGGCTAGCTTGTTTTTGGACATTATTTCGAAACGTGCAAATAGAAGGCCCCATAAATGATTCATCAAAGACCCATTCTATTCTTAATAACCCCATTGGAGAAATGGATGGACGGATGAAATTGTTTCCCTCACAGCACGATCTGAAGCTCCTGAAACGTTAGCTGCAACTTTTCCGACAGCTTTAAAGACGGAAAGCAAGATTTGGACGCCTTTACTTGGACATCTCTTCAATTGTGCGCAAAGTAATTGGCAAATTAGGTTCTGTTGCTTTTTAAAACCTTTAAGATCTCCAAAATATTTTGGGAAAAGGGATACATTTAAAGTTAATTTTGTTGGTCGCAGTTGCGCTTTGTCAAATCCAGATTCCGAAGAAACGGCTTGTTTCGGCTTTTAACAATAAATAATAATACTTCTGTACTCTGAACTACAGTCTGCACTTTTGCAAGTTCCTTTAGCTGCCGAAGTGTACAGCCTACATGAAGTCTGAAAAATTAAACCTATTCGTTTATGCCTCCATGCATACGCGTCCTGTCCTCCAGAAAAGGTCGTGGTGGATGTGGGCCACGTTTTACACATTTGGCAAGGCACTACTAAGTGCCCCGGACAGTAGGCGCACATCCCGAAATGTTCAGCAATCACAAAATCCTCGAACATCGAAATATGCTGGTTCTTCAAGTGCCAGTAGAGAACTTTCCATGCTTCTTCCAATAAACCAATTCCTCGTGGCCCATCTCCCTAAAGCTCGGACATCCCCAACTGATGGCACAACCTTATTGACAGCACAGGTTATATTTAAAAGCCCAGACACGTGTTTCATTGATATCCAGGCACTGAATGGCACAGCTCAGAGGAATTCGGCTCATCAGTTGGCTTCCTTAGTGTCCTTTGAGCGCCTTCTGGTAGATACTCTAGTCCTGGAATTTTGGCTTTTAAATGCTTGGTAAATTAATCGTTAAGTTATGTTAAGTCAGTCTATTTGAGACTTATAGACTCAAATTTCAGCCTGAGCCCATAAGTCATATACAGACTGATTTACTATAGGTTAACGATTAATTTTCGAGGTAATTAAAAATCCACAATTCCCACTACTTCGAGTGGAATTTGCAAAGATGACAGAGAGAACGCTTAATCTAAATCAGGGCAACGGTATAGAGAAGGACCCCAGTTAACTGCCGGTAGACTGTGGATCGTGCCATACGTGATTTATAGTAAAGGGAGTTTTATGGGTGGGACAGCACGCTAAATAGAAGGCTGACAAATGAAAGAGAACACAGAAATTGTCTGGACTTATGCCGAAAATCTTATTCTACGCTATTGTACGACAGCGGAAATGGGAGTAGTAAGTAAACAACATACAAAACGTAAACCTCGCATAATAACGAATTTTAAGGTGTGAGGTCGTGGGAAGCAATAGTTGTTGGCATTGTTATTTTTGAAAAAGCCTCCAAATGTATACCAAAATAAAACTCCATATGACACGATCCACAGTCTACCGACAGTTAAGTGGGGTCCTTCTCTATACCGTTGCCTAAATCAATGTTACGTTATACATGTGCGCATGTGTGAACGGATGTGAGGTCCACTGGTCTTTGAACTTTCATCTAAGCAATGTTTTTCGATGCGTCGTGCATGCTTTTCCACCGCTGATGAGGGCTCCAACGCACGACCGTTGCCTTGACAGTGAATAACATGATATTGTTTGCTAGAACGGGCAAGCCCTAGAATTACGGAACGCTGGACACAGCAGGATGCCTGGGGGGGGGGGTAAAGGGTCAGGGGAGAATTAAGAGGGGGAAAGGTGGGCGAGGGGACTTACTCGGCGCTGTTGTTTGGGCTTCAGGAGGGGCTGGAGAAGGGCGAAGACACGGCTGAACATGGCGGGTTCATTCACCATATGAACAGCCTTCACACGGACCGGCGTAGTGTCCTGCAGGAGGCGGGCTGCTCGCCGGGCGAAATCGAGGTTTGACAGTTGGCAGGCGTGCTTCCAGCCGAAACCACTCAAGGACACCAACACCACCAGTCCATGCACCTGAGCCTCGTGGTAGTTCTGCGGGTGCGATAAAACACAAACGACTAGTGAGGCAATCGAAGAGGGAAAAACACCGACGAGGGCGCTAAAATTTCAATCAAGCCCTTGTCTAGTGAGGGGGGGGGACGGCATCGAGCGGAGGAAAAAAAATCGAGTCCGTCTAAATTTGTCTGGTCAGTTATTCCAGAGTTGCTTTTCTCAGATCATGCTCCAATCAACACTTAGGGGCAGTGAAGATTGCCCTAGGCGTCACCCCTCAGAGGAAAACCAATGGCGCAGAAATATTCCAAGGGTTCTTAACCCTGGAAGAATTCAAGGCACCCTACGGGATTAAGTTAGTGTAATATGCAGCGAGAGTAGGTGACAGAAGTCATTACTTGAAGTCTACCTCACTTAAGCGTCCCTAAAAGTGGAAAGCGGACAAGTTGGGGGTTCTGTCAATTAATACAGAAAAGCATGCTGGGTATCATAATAGCCATCAGTGAGCATGATGGTTCAACGATCGTAGCGGATGACGTCCATCGCGTGCTCCGAGTATTGGGTGCAGCGACGACTTAGCAATTGATTGGGTGGACTTGTACAGTATCTATCGCGCTCGCTCCCCACTGCCTACCCTATTCAAAGCCCGTCTACTAGTGCCACAAGCAGTACGATCTTTTTCTACAGTAGGTGGGCTAACTCATGAGATGTCAACCGAAATTTCGAAATCCGTTTTCGTTTCGAAAAGATTAATTATGTAGGACTGCAAAGCTGGTCAGCCTGCAACAGAATTCTATAATATTTTACTTACCTCAGGATGCTGGCTTTCGAACAAACGTCCTTCCGTCTGTATGCAAAGACTATACTCTGTAAAAAATGACTACTCAAGTAGCAAGCATTTTTCTCAGTGATTTTAGATGCCCTTAAAAATTCAATTATATTTCATGGAGAACATGCAAAAAATATACATTCTTCTGCTTATTCGGTAGACAATTACGTCTTCTTCCATTTTTATACTCGAAAAAAGGGTATAATTCGATTTTTAAAACTTTTCCAATTCCCAAATAATTTTGAACCCAACCTGCCGTTACACTTGTATTCAGGTTTTCCAAATTTCTAGTCATGTATTTTCCGCGTACGGAAAGCCACACATATCTTTACGATATTAAAAGGGGACCATATGAAGTTCATGAAATTTAGCATTCGATTTGATCCATATTTTTAACTTTACAAGTCATACTGGTAAATGCAGAGACATGACGTTTTTTGAACGGCCATCTCACGATATTAAAAAAGTCTCACAACTAGAAACTTTTTCAAAACCGCATTATATACCTCCTTTGAGTATAAAATTGCAAGAAGACGGAATTTTCTATCGAATGAGCGGAAGAATGAGTATTTTTACGCATGTTTTCCATGGAATATAATTGGACATTTAGGGGCATCGAAAATCAAAGGGAAAATGTATGCTACTTAAAAAGTCATTTTTTACAGAGTTTAGTTTTGCACGCGGCCAGAGAGAAGTTCTTTTGAAAGCCGGCGTCCTGGAGTAATTGAATTATTATAGAATTGTGTTGCAGGCTGGCTAGTTTTACAGTCCTACTTAATTAATCTTTTCGAAACGAAAACGCATTTCGGAATTTCAGTCGACATTTCATGAGTTAGCCACCTGCTGAAATATCAACAAGAGTGTTATAAAAACCACAGAAAAAAGCACTTTCATCGCGTACTTCGAGTATTGGCTGCAGCGACGACTTAGCAACTGATGGGATGGACTTGCACAGCATCTATCGCGCTCGCTTCCCACTGCCGTCTACGCATGCCACACGCGGTTCAATCCTCCATTAAAATGCACTGGGGCGGGCCGAATCTAATGCCAGCTAGAGTGCTATAGAAACCACATTAAAAATGGACCTGGCTGTCAGTCCTGAGAAGAAGCAAGTTGGCGGTATTCCAAGTCGCGACTTCTGGCACGTCCTGATAAATTCAAGCACATCTGACTTATTTCAACAAAGGATGCTTTGGAGTTCTCAGCGTCAGCCTCATCCTCTTCTGTGCCACTCGGCTGTCTGAGCCTGTCAAACAGCTGGTGATAAGATTGGGTGCATGTGCGGACATAACCCTGGAAAAAGTGACGAGTTGAGATGAGTGCATCCCCATCCTCAGCTACACATGATCTGTTCATAGGCATGTGCTAACATACGACAGCCGAGTTTCGCACATATTTAAAACTAATGAACATTCAAACCATCTTATTCTCTCGTTTATTATCGCAGAGAGGATTTTTTAATAAGTGGACGACCACCGGTTTCAATAAATAAAAAAACTGGACGAGCAGGCTTCATGCCGCAATTAGACCGGACAACGCTCCCCACGACGTTATAGCATATATACGGTATATGCACTATCTCACTATCCCAGCGTTCACTATGCGGTTTCCGGTATATAAACTCTAGAGGAGAACTAAGCAAATACTTTCAGAAAGTATTCAGTGCAAGACATAGAGCCAGGTCTCATGGAGAAGACTTTTAGGCTCAGACCAAAATTTCTGTGAAACCTTGTGTCGAAGACAATCAACTACTGTGAAATAGCGACGAAATACCCATTCTACAAGCAAACAATATTGTGAGTAGTATGAAATGTATATGGCCAACATATTATACCGTATAATACGCTTGCCACGAAAATTTGGGCTCAGGGACTATTGTGTGCATGGCGACTTAAGGTAGATTGTCGCATCTCTTTACGAATAGCTGATGTTCATGTTTACGGGTCGGATAGATTTCCCAGTTTGGGCACAATGGACGGCATCAGAAGTAGCGCGCGAGATTTTGCAGATAACACCTTTTCTATCGAGGTAACCAGTCCTGTTCCTGGAATGCCCGCTTTCCAATATATATTTATATATACGCCTACACGAACACATCTACGTCCTCCTGCTAGAAAAGAGGTAGTAACCGTCCCAAACTTATATGATCGAAAGAAAAAATTCTGCGAAAAACTCATGTTGTGCAGGGAAAAGTGTATTCTTATGGCAGTAATCTGCCATAAGACGGAACGAGACCGGCCGTAGAACTGCCAAACAAAGGTAGAGAGACGGGGAGACTGCGTAAACAGTGCGCATGTTCGGAATTAGGAAAATACTGGGAGAAAGAGGCGACGGAAGGCGGGATGCCCGTTCAGTTAGACGCCAGATGGCCGAATATGGAAATTAGACGTTGCTGAATGGGCGCGGGACAGCGAGCCGTGCACGTAAACACCTCTCACCTCTGCGTGTGCACTTGGGAACAACCGCCCCTTAGGCTGGGAGTGATCGTCATGATCAACGCAAAACAAGCGTGAGAGCTTTTTGGGGGCTGGCGTCCGGCCCCAGACAGTGCCAACTGTTTTTTCGACTTCGGCAATAATTGCGCATGCTTACGAACCCAACTCACTGGTTCTCACGCCTATCCTAAATAAAGCGGCGGCTTGTTAATAGTCGGAGATCTAGAGCTTCACTGACCTGCCATCCTCCATTTCAGTCGAGCAATCCGTCCCTCATTAAAATGACATATCCTGACTACGTAGGAGACCACTCCGTCTCAGTGTTTTATATCGAAATAATTTCAAGTTGTCTCGTTTTAATTTGCCTAATGAAGGATTGACATGCTCGCAGATTCACGAGTGCAATTCATTTTTGAGAAATATATTTTTATTTTCCAGTACATATAATGTGGTGACACAGTGAGAAACCCGTAGTACTTAAATTCAAATGTTACCTGAAATTTTAGAGAAGAGAAGGCACTTTTTATGTAAATCTCAAATTTGTCCAATATTTTGGACGCTTACTGGGGACCATCGTATAGATCAAGCTAAATTAAAATCGGTTTCAGTCGGATGAGACCTTTGGCAACATTAGCAATCCAATCTCGCGGGACGCGGAAGCTATATGGAAAACGAGTGGGTCTGTCAACTGAGTAATTGTTTACATGTCCAGTCCTCCACTCAGCCCATGGCCGCCACATGATCAAATGCTACGCGCTATGATCCGAGGAGGATGGGGGAGCAACCACCAGAGTTCTCCGTTATCTTGCCTGACAGCAGGTTTTCGTTTACGCACTTTCACTACGAATCGTTTGTTGGTTCTTACCAACATAACTAGCTTTGAAATCGTTGCACTCAGCCCGGCAAAAATTTCTGATTTTCGACCGAATCTGAGTGTTTAGGCGTTCTATTCCCGCCTCCAGGGAACTGTTGGCTGTAGAGAATCTTCTAAAACATTGCATATCGATCGTTTTGTTGTTCGGCCTAGTGAAACGTTTTGTCCAGCTGCGTCCGTGTGAAATAGAGCGGTTTCTATGATAGCTTAGAATAGAAGAATATTGGCCATCTTCCTGAAACCGCAGGAAAATTATAATTTTGGATCCAGCAACCAGCTTTCACCTTTTCCCTATATAGTAGGCCAAATTATGCGTTTGGAAGACTGTCCTAACCCTCAGCTCATGGAGATTGCTGTTTCCTTGTTGGAGTCAACGTGGCTCATCGTGGCAGACAGAACTGCGGTGACAGATGTGCACATCGATGTGATGCATTTTTTGATCAGTTCTACTGCTCATAGTTCGTTTTCCACTCATTTGCTGTCATTATTCTTTGTCTATAGCCCAATTTTTAGATTTCGTTGAACTCTCTAGTATTTAATGTGAGTTTTCCATCTGTGCGAATTCCAGCAGAATAGGAGCGGGATACGTAAGAGCCTTTCACTGCCGACTAACTGTTCCATGAAGCTCCTTGAGGGGTTCGGTTCACCAGTATGTTTTCGAAGTTGCTCCATTGACTACAGATAGAATTATGAACTCCACTTTTACAAATAGAGTTATACTAAAAAACCATATGAAAAACTGCGGTGTGTTCTGATAAACATACGGGAGCAGAAAATATGGGTGGCATTCTCTTCATATCTATAGAAAACTAAGTACTATGTTAAATGTCTTGTTATCCATTAAAATAGAGAAAAAAGGATATAAGCAAAGTGATTTTTTATGAAAAATTAGGCCCCAGTGAACGCTAGGTTCAGTATCTGACAAATAAGATGTCAAGTAGGCATGAGATCACCAGGAAGGTAAGACCATATCCAATAAATGGGAGACGACATGAAGCTCAACTTATTTACTCTATGGGGGATTCTGTAATAGATACAAATTCTACATAATTCACGCCAGCAAAATGTACGTAGATGCGCTAGTTCTACAGAGTAAAATTTGAAAGTGTACCCAATTGCACCTGATTAAAGTCAAATAGGGACAGTTGTCTCACGCTTATGAGAAAGCTACGTCATGACTTACTTGCAAAAGATCCTCCACAACAATTACATTTGCACGCAGGAGATCTGAACTGGGCCAGTCATCAGGCTGCCAAAGTGATGGTCGGAACAGAAGAATTCGATGGCCTTCCACTGTCACATCCGGTAGCATGGCGACTATACCATTCGAAAAAACATGTGACACAAGGGACGGCCTTAAGTTTTCGAAGACGTCTGGATATTGCAGACGGACGGCATAGTGGTTCACATACAGTGCGAGAGCATTTTGCATATCGTATTTTCGTGCTCGCAAAAAGCGCAGAAGAAAAGCATCCTCCAGGCATCCATTCAAACCTAGCTCAAAAGAAACGGCACAATTGGAAACTGTCCAAAATATCCAATACATAACATACAGTACATACATATACCTTAAAACTTAGCGATAGAAATTAGTATGCCGATTATTTGACGAATTAGATACTGTAAATTTTGTTCATTTGCTCAGGGCCTTCAAATGAGCGTTCTTTTCTTGCTCAAACTAAGCAAATGAGCAATTTTATCGAATCTACGAAAAAGTGGACGTTGAAATATATTTGGGCAATTTTCTATGTCAGTGCCTGTATTAGAACTAGGTTGCGCATCTGAGTGTGCCTATCTTTGAGAGAAACTTAATTTACTTCCAAAAGTTTAACTAAACGGAGGCTGCCGCACTTGATGGCAAGGTTTGATGTTTGCATGAGTCTTTATATATGACCTTAATGACAACCTACGTGAAAAACGCCTAAATACTCACTAGTTGGATGAATGCCTTCGACAATTATCCTATTCTAGAAGTTTTAACGCACACAGAATGCAGAATCTTAACTTTTGTACAACTAATTATAACACTGCAAATCGTAAAGCATTCAGTGATATTTTAAGGTCGACTTGAAGCGTAAAGTAATCCAGAACAAAGGGAAAGTGCCAACTAATTTTATAGAAAAAATTTCTTATCATGTACACAAAATGATATGTCTATGATTACACTAATCAATTCCATATAACTTTTTGTTAGTTACGGACCGACCTGTTAACATGTGCCTATGAACTCCCTATCGGCGAAACCAGGCAGAATTCCTGTTAGCTTGGTGAACCGTATCTTAATCAATGCAAAACGTAAAAAACGCGTTTCGAAATCGATACTTAGAATGTAGGCCGTTGACAAACTGCCGTACATGATATTGTATTAATTTTTTAAAAAATATATAAATGAAAACTTCACTAAAATATTGTTGTCAAACGTTATTTTATTTGTGCTCGATTATTTACTAATTTTTTGCATATACAATTGGAGTCCAAAGAAAGGCTGTCATTTTCGACGTTCTGGGACTTTTCCGCATTTGCCAGAAAATTTTACTTTTAAACAACGAAACATTGTCTTTATAAAGACAATGTTTCGTTGTTTAAAAGTAAAACACTATAGTAGTAACACTATAGTGTTACTTTAATGTCTTCGAATTCCTTGCATCAGTTCTCTATTAATAAAGATATTTGGTCTATGCATTTGGGTCGGTTTGCGAGCAGTTAGCAGTCATCTGTGAATTTCGGAATTTTTTGTCTTTTAGATAGTCTGCTGTATTTGTATTTCATGCACATGCACGTGACCGAAAGGACATGTGTCCATGTACATAAATATATATATGGATGCCTGATCTATAACCTTATTTTACTAAGGAAGAAATTAAAAGAAGAGCCGGCGATTTTGCGAAAGACGAAATTAACAGGTTGCTCAAAGTCAACGTTAAATTATTAGGAAAATCAAACAGAACCTTCAGTGTCCAAAATGATCTGTCTAAATTGCTGTATAGCAGTTGGAATGGATTCATGAACTTCATTTAGCTCATTTCTTGCTTTCTCGGTTGTCACTGGCGTTAGTTCTTTTACAGTAAAGTCGATAACGCTCATTCCTCCTTATACTTGGGGAAGACCTTATTGAACGACAGCAATTACAGTCATTTGAAACTGCTGTCAAGGTCGTGGTTGAAGGTCTCGCCAATCAAATATCAAGGCGGAAGAGGAATACATAAGATAATTTTTGAATTTGCGCTAGTTTTCCGCTAGGACCTGTCCGATTTTGAACCATATTGTATGTATGTATGTATATTGAAGGGTTACAGGCAGAGCCCTTGATGACCCTATTTATGTACAGTGCTTTCGCAGATTCATACTCAAAAATAAAATAAAATTGCAGGCATTTAAAATGGGATTGGGTCACAGTTCAATCGTAATCATAAGGTAGTGCATGGGGTCATTGTAAATTGGTGCGGAAGATTGTATATGACAGATTTTACAAAACTGGCTGAGCATAGTCATGCTGTACAAGCCGATTTCTGTCGAAAACTAGACGAGCAAGTTTTCTTTTAAACACACAAACTGTGTCAGCCGTCACCATCTCGCTTATAAGCGAGTACCACGGCCTGACAACCCGCTGGCTGAAAGAAAATTTTCGTCGGTCTAAACGTGTTCGCTCATTCCCGACTTTGAATGCATGGCCGCGTAGTTGGTTTGTACGGGCGAACTCAAAGAAGTCCTCTGCCCTTAATGAGCAACCCTGGCCGCGAATAATCCGGAACGTCCAGAGTAGACTGCAGTTTATTTGTCTATAAGAAAGAGGGAATAGGCCAAGCAAATTTAGCCTCTCCTGATAAGACAAATACTTCAGACCGTCGACCATCTTTGTCGCTCTGCGTTGCACCTGTTCGAGTAAGTTGATATCCTTCCTCATCCATGGTGAAGCTGCTGGCATTCCATACTCTAGATGAGGTCTTACAAAGACACCAAAGAGTCTTTCGAAGAGTTCAGGAGGAAATATTTTAAATGCACGTCTGATCCAGTGTAGAGTACTAGTTGCCTTCTGGACCATCTTTCTGCAGTGTTCTGATGGCGATAGATTTTCGGTCGTCCATACACCCAGATCTCTGTGTCTTTCCACAGTTTCTAACCTCGTTCCGTCAATATAGTACTGGTGTTTGGGAGAGGCATTGCGGCCGGTGTTCAGGTGCAAAACCACGCATTTGGACACGTTAAACTTCAAAAGCCATCTGTTCGACCAAGCAC
Source organism: Spirometra erinaceieuropaei (assembly GCA_902702965.1). Lineage (NCBI taxonomy): Eukaryota > Metazoa > Platyhelminthes > Cestoda > Diphyllobothriidea > Diphyllobothriidae > Spirometra > Spirometra erinaceieuropaei. Next base: position 728,037 of record CACRXP010000168.1, read on the forward strand.
ACAGTTTGTTGATGTTCGACTGCAACTTCTTTGCGTCATCATCACACTTGACTTCACTCCATATTTTTATGTCATCCGCGAACATGAGAGCCTCGCAATTGACTTCGCTGATACAGTCATTAACATAAATCAGGAAGAGTACTGGGCCTAAGACAGAACCCTGTGGGACACCACTTTCCACCTTTACCCATTCCGAGGTAGAATTACTAACGACGACTCTTTGTAGTCTGGAGGACAGAAAACTCCTGATCCATTTAAACATTCTCCCTTGAATCCCTACATCCCAGATCTTCTGCAAAAGAAGCCTGTGTGGGACACTGTCAAAGGCCTTCTTGAAGTCAAAAAATATGACATCTACTGGAAAACCCTTATCGGTAGCTCGTGTCCATTTCTCGTGCGAGTAAAGAACACTCGTTAAGCAGGAGCGCCCTGGGCGAAAGCCGTGTTGGGCATCGCACAATATTTTGTTCTGTTCCAGGTATTTCATCAAGTGTCTTTTGATAATGCGTTCCATTATTTTACACGCGATGCAAGTAAGACTGACAAGACAATAATTTCCGCAGTCAAGTCTTGAGCCTCCTTTATGGATCGGAGTAATCAGTGCGCACTTCCATTCCTCCGGTAGCTCGCCGTCTTCAAATGACTTTTGAAATATTGCGGATAAGGGTTTACACAGTTCATTAGCAAGTTCGCGAAGTGCTAGGGCGGGAATTCTATCTGGGCCAGGCGATTTGGCAGGTTTCAGCCGGAGTAGCTCGGCCCTAACTATGGTAGATGAAAAGAGTGGTTCCTCGGTTAAGGAGGGTAGGGAGGGGATAGGATGGGGAAGGGTACTGGGAGGAGAGGTTGTTTGGCGAATGGATGGATGGGCAAATATAGCATTAGGTTCTCGGGTGAAGACGGGCTGAAAGAAGTCGGAAAGGAGGGACGCTTTAACCTGGTCATCAATCTCCACTTTGCCATCTGCAGACCTGAGGGCAGGGATTAGCTCCTGAGTCCTTTTAGTACTTCGTATATAACCATATAAAATTTTCGGATGCTCCAACGAATTTCGGAGTATGTTTAGTTCAAACTTCTTTCGCAGCTTTGAGGCCTCACTTTTACAGACGTTAGTCAGTAAAGCCCTCCTCAGAAGCAAGGACTGGGAAGTCTTAATATTGGGTCATCAGGGACAGCGGATCAACTGATACAACAGAGCAACGACTTTGAGCCAATAGACTGAGGTTAAGGTTGAACGCAACTGAAGCGGCATTTCTGGTATTTTGTTGAAAATAGAAATTTTATTCAAGTAAAAGTAAAAGAGTTCTGAGCAGTACGCGCAATAGACTATACTGAGTACGTACCTCAGTAGCTTCCTTGTTGTGCACTGTCCACGTGTTTTATGAATGGCTGTGTATCGAAAATATCAGCAGATGATAAGTTAGATCTTTAGTAGCATTTTAACCTGACGAAGCCATTAAGGCTCAAGAATTCGTCGACGCTCTTTATTGAAATGTTTCCGATTTTCCAAAACACTTTTTTGTGAAGAGATGTAGGACAAATGTTATTGAAACCCCCCAACAGTAAAGAAAAACGGAACTAGAAGAACAGCATTCAAGTTCTAGCCCATAAATGCAATTCACATTTTCCCAAGTCTTAACATTTGAAAGGGAATCTCCACATATGATGCGTGGTATGAAAAAGCTATGTATCCAGAAAGATCAGACGGGTTTGTGTAGGAGAGACTCAGGCCCTCAACAACAGCTGGGGAGGACATTTCATGGATTTATATGCCGCTCAAGTATATCATTGTCATCCGAAGACAATATCAAAACTGTGGGCAAGAACGTTTAAGGCATATCATGCCACATTACCCTAAGGGAACAATGAGTATGCAATATTTACTAAACAAAAATCCCCAAGGTTCATGTCGATATCATTTTTAAAATATTAACTCTCTGATGAATGTACAGATCAGGAATCCGACAACGCAATGACGACAGCTAAGGATTTTAAAGTACTGGCGAGCACGCATAACATGCAACTATATTTTGTCTTTCTGGTTCATTTCTTGTAACTGAATCGGGCTTCGCTGCTCATATTCAGCAAGTGTTGGTACATCCGACTACTAGATATATTATTCTTGCCAAAAAACGAGTATGGGGGGGGGGGAGGGTAAAAAACCTGTAGAAGCGTAAATTACGTTGCCCAAATATTGATTACGACAAGACCTCTGGAAAAAATTGTTCAATAAGTGGTTAAGCTCTTGTTGGTTTTATTTTATGACACTTTCGACGAAGAAATTCGTACGAGAGATTACAGAACGACAATAATTGAGTCCGTATACAAAAATGACTGATATGCAACTAAAATCAGTCAGAAATCGTTAGCCTGGCCTTCAACGGCCGCATAACCACGGAGAAGGTAATAAAGAAGGAACTGCCTTCTTATGTGAGTGACTGAAAATTTTTGCCAATTGTTTGGTGTGAATTTTCCAGGCGAAGATCTTTCTGATAAGTCTGCCTCGCACAGCATATGAGTGGGCGGGCGTAGTAGGCGAAAAGTGCTGTGTGTGCCGTGTACGTGTCGTTAAAACGTGCTCAACAGCACTGAGCTTTAGTTGCTTAGAGTCTCATTTCGTTTTCCCTTGCGGTTGCTAATTAGAGAGGGGGTTAGTCTCCACTATGTAATGGCTGCTTTAACGAGAAACATCGCGACGAACCTCTGTGATACTGTTGAGAGCCGGTTCAAAGGCGGCGTTAATCTGTGGCACCTCCAACTATGTTGGCTCCATTGACCATCCTTTTGCGCAAGATTACCCGGCGTCAAAGATTCCAGCATAATCCAGGCGTGCTACAACATGCCCAACCGTGTCAATCATAGCCATGTTTTCAGCATTCATCACTGTCAGCCTCCATATAGTCGCGTGGGCGCCTCAGAGGAAAGTGCACTTTCCGAGTGGTAACGGCAGCGAACTAAACCGATTCAGCACCCCCGTGTCGCCTTCTACTCATTTCACACATCAGCACCTGCTATAACTTTCTTGCGAACACTGACCTCGATACCAACTCAATTCCACTATCTCTACCTGGTTGCAAGCAACGCAACCCCTCATTTACTCTCTAAGCAGCTGATACCACCCAAGCTAAAGCGTACAATTGGTGCTCCGTAACTCAGAACCATAGCTTACGGCATTTTCTTGACGGATTATTTGAAATTACTGGCGTTCTCGTCGCTATTCTTGGTGCCAATAGGTGTGGTTCCTCGCGATCTGCCGTTAGCTGTTGTTATGTCGACAACCTGATTACAAGCGCTAGAAACCATGAATATCTCCTGAGCTTACGTTTCATTTTGGGCGGTCGCAACATTTCGTGTCCATACCAGTGTCTAAATGCATTACCAGTGTTCCCTTGTCCTTATTTACAGGATATTACATAGATTCCTGTGGTCGTCATTCCACAGACGCCAACAATTCAACTATGTGGAAGACATTGTTTTAAGTGGCTTTTCTGTGAGACCTAACGATTTTAGCCCCTGTTTTTTGGTTGAATTTCCTTAAATACAGGCCTCTTCTCTAAGAACTGTCTGCTGCCATCTCCTTTTGAGTTCTGCTAGTCTATGCCCGTTGTTCACTAATCACACTCTGCAATTCTCATTTAGTGCATCCGATTTCTCTCTAACTGTTGTAATTTATTTTACATCGTTAGCCCCTAGCTGAAATTCAGTCACCTTGTCTGCCGGAAGTTTTCTTAATCACAAATTGCCTCGAGACAAGATGAAACCAAAAGTCACTGGTCGACGTAAGCCCGCGGCTTCTGTAAGTGAGCATGGCCTAACTAAACGTAAGTCAGAAGCTTTACCTAAATATAAGTCGGATGATATTACTAGTCAGTCGTCACCCGTTGTAATTGGTCGCAGCTTAATCTGTCTGCACTTGACCACTGCAATGACTTTATGCTAAAGTTTGGCACTTTGCTGACAATTCTCGGACATTTATTCGACGGGAACATCTCCGATATTCCCTCTGAAGAATGTAGGCGTCTCGACGCACTTGTTCACCTGATCGCCAGTGAATCTAGTGATAGACAGAAGCGTTCTTACAACTTTCTGCTAAAAATGTTCCTCAATCTGCTCGGCCAATTGATGTTGCGACCAATTTCCTGTATTCATGTGGTTTCAACTATAAAATAGCCGATGCCAAACGCTTGTCCTCCGGTAGCAAAAATCCACTCATCTTAGTCAAATTATTTTCATCAATCGAGGTTAACACAATCTTTGCCCATCGAGAGCGTGTCACTGCGTACCTAGAAAATGCAAAATTTTTCCTTTGTCATGATCTTACTCCTATGGAGCGTAGAATCGGATCTCTATTCTCACGTAAACCCACTGCTTCTCAGTTTAATACTCCCCAACTCGGTCATAATACAAGTGGCCGTAAGGATTCAGCTTGTTCTACTCCTGCGACATCTGACTCCCTCCTTCCTCTTTCTCCTACATCTCCATCTTACTCAAGCCACTTGACGCATTTGTCTGCCCCTAAACTAGCTGCAGCAGCAGCAGCAGCAGCAGCCCCATTTGTCAATTCGTGTCCTCCGGATAGTCCCACTGAGACACATGAAAATCCGTCTACATCAGCTTGACCGATAACTTCTCCTGTCCAACTGGGTGCTGTAAAGTCTAGAGTTGAGTCACCCGTGGCTTGGCGCCAGAACGGTGAGACTCGAAAATTGAATCAGACTCCGACCCAAAAGATAGGTAGTACATTTCCATTTAGGGGTACGATGACTTCTCTTAGATCTAACAAGTCTGTTCAGCCCAGCACGTCTACAAACCCCGCAGCTCCAATTATATCCCCGAATAATTCTCTGTCCTCAGTACCGGTTACTTATCAAAGCCCTACTATATATCCAGCAAATAATACATACATGAATTGCCCTAAGTCATTTATGCCCCAACCTAGTTCAGGCTTCCCACCACTTAAGGCCAATTGTTCTCAGGTACTTCAACCTATCTTCTTTGACTTCCAACCTAGACATGGTTTCCCACCCTTTCATTCTTATAGTGGCCTACCCCCACCCACTAGCCTCTACTTTCCTTCTAGCCTCCCTCCTCCCGCCCTTCCTCCACTATTTAACTACCAACAAGTCTATCCATGTTCTAACTCCCCTAGCATTCCAATGTTTGAAAACTATATCCCCACATCCTTTAGGTCTCATACTCAGCCTCCTCTTGCTGACTCCCCGTATGTCAATAACTCTAGGCTAACTGGTACTTATTCTCCAAGTGTCATTAATTCACAGCTTACATATCCGCCTCCAAATTTTTTAAATACCGTCGAAAATAGCACTGTCGTTCAAAACTCATTAGATATTATATTATTGAATGCCAGGTCAGTTATAAACAAGATGGCCCAAATCAGAGCCATTGCTCTGGAAATGACGCCTGATATTATATGTGTAATGGAATCTTGGACCCATTCTCTAATTCCTGACTGCCCTTCTCATAGATGACTTCGATTTTTACCGCCAAGACCGCCCGACTAGGCGTGGGGTGGTTGTCTTCTTTATCTTAAATCCTACCTAAAGCACTCTCCCTATTACTTGGATGTTTCTTCATTCACGGGAAACCTCTGCTTTGCTTCTGTTATTCTCTCGCTGCAAAGAAAGGCAATTATTGGCTGTATCTACAATCCCCCAAACTCTTTAGCCAGTGATGATTCACAACTCTGTGAAATCTTTAAATCAATTTCGGAAGTTGCTTTCTATGTTAAAATAATCACTGGGGATTTTAACCTTCCTGAAATAGACTGGGTTTCCAAAAGCTGTCCAGCCAGATTCCAGCCCTTTCAAGATATTGTCATTTTTTCTAATTGGTCCCAACTGGTGCGCTCTCCAACAAGAGATAATCACATTTTAGATCTAGTCTTTACCAATGACATTGCTCCTCTTTCTGTTGCTTTAAAAAAGGACCTCTTTGACAGTGACCACGTATTAATTCATTGTTGTTTACCGCTTGCCATTTCAAAAAAGACAAGCGCCGTTCGGACTTACATGAACTACGACTGCGTAGATAACGACTTACTAAATAACTATATTAGATCTCCGGATTGGTGTGGCTTCCTCTCCTGTAGCGATGCAACTATTCTTCTTGATGTCATGTCCAAAGTTTCCAAGGACATCCTAGATTTTGTGCCGCGCAGATATCTCAAGCCTAATTCTTCAGATTCCCTTGTTCCTCATTTTCTTCAGAACAGACTAAAAAATTTAGGTGACAGCTGCGTGACCCATCCACTAGTTCCTTATCAGTTCATCTTAGAATCACAGATATTTTTGAGATGGCCTCAAGGATGCGCCAAGCGCGCGACAGGCAAAGAGAATCAGTTGCTCTCAGTGGTTCGAACCCTGGCAAATCCGTCGCTAACATCTCCCGTCATCGGTCCTCCTCTAAGCGTGGTCACGAACTTCCACACCTGCTAAATGATAACAAAGTCTTCCTCACCGATGACACTGACAAGGCGGAGTTGTTTTGTGCTTTCTTTGCAAAACACCTTATTACCGAGTCCGATCCGGTCCCTTTCTTTTGATCTCTTTCAGATAGACATTTAGTATAATTGATGTCTCCTCAGATCTCATTAAGAAACACATAAGACGTTTGAAATACTCACACTGCTCAGGAACGGACGGGATTCCGAATTCGACTATTAAACAAGCGTCCGACCTTCCCATATTGCTTCGTCATTTATTCTAGGTTTATATTTCAAAATGATTCTTTCCTGAAACATGGAAAACGTCAATTATCATTCCCGTCTTCAAGTCTGGATCTCTGTCCGATGTTAATAACCATGGGGACTTGCACAAAACACCATCTTCATCAAAGCCTCTTGAAGGAATTATTTTCAACGAACTTCTTGGCTTTTGATTAGCTAATCGGCTTCTCAGCTCTAGTCAGCTTTAATTTTAGCTTGAACGATCCAGCAAAGCATGTCACTTGGCATTTCTTATTTTAACTACTTCTCTTCATAATGAACAGCAGTCAATGGTAGTTATTTACTTTGATCTTAGCAAAGCCTTTGACAAGGTGCCCCATGGACGTCTTTTAGTAAAATTGGAAGCTCTCGGCATCCGGCCGCCTAAACATGACTTCATCAGGTCCTATCTGTCCAACCGATATCAGAAAGTCATGGTCGGTAATAACTACTTGACACCCCACTCGATCACGAGTGGCGTACTTCAAGGCACGGTTCTGGGTCCGCTACTCTTTCTTCTGTACATCAATGATATTTCGACTGAACTCGGAAATTCGCAAACTTTAACTTATGCCGATGACCTCACGTGTGTCTACTCATATTCCAAGGACACTGTAAATGTTTGTCTCGAAAAAATAAATGCCGATTTACTACGCTTAAGCAGATGGCGTTCAATAAAGCAGATGGAGTTTTTATCATCCAAGTGTAGTTTCATGTCATTTGGTGTTGTCAAACTTCCTGGTCCCATAATTTTTCAGAATAGCCCACTCTCAGAATGCCTAACAATAAAGGACCTAGGTTCAATTTATACAAATAGACATGCTTTATCGCTTCATTCAGATAGAATCTCTGCCAAAGTCGCGCGGATATGTGGGTTCATCTCGCATAATTTTTTTCTTCCGGTAAGGAAACTAAGACTTTATCGAATGTTTGTTCTTCCAGTCCTCGAATATTGCTGTCCTTTCTTTGGTTTAATGACCGCCTGTGACCGTTATGAGATCAAAAATGTTCAGAGGGTTTTCGCCCGGCATCTGCTGTCTCAAGCCGCACCCGGTACTTCTTATACTTAGAGATGTCAGCCGGCAAACACTAAGTTTTTGTGGATAAGAAGACTCGAAGCTGGCCTTTACCTCCTTTTTCGTATCAACTCTAGCTCCAATCTTCCGCTCATTGACACTCTCACTCCGAAAATCGGTCTTATGCCACGCGCAACTCCTCCATGGTGATTCCGCCGCATCTTTATACTATATCTAGGTGCTCCTCTTCTTTGCCTCCAAATATGCCTTCCTTTGGAATAATCTTCCGCCTGAAATTAGATTATCGTCTAAGTTACTGGTATTCAAGTCGAAATTACGCAAACATCTTACACCGGAAAGCATAAAGGCACTGCTAACGGTCTCATTCCCGAACACTCAGATTCTTGACTTCGAGAAGGGTCCTCCTGGCATGTATTGGTAGATTAAGTGGTAACTCTTAATTATATCATTAGAAACCCCTGTTTTGAATTGGTTTCTAAATCCACTGCTATCACCCCTCCCCCATAGCGATAATTTTCGCGGTTTTTGATGTCATCTCCCGCATTCCGATCTCATTCGGTCTGTCGACGCTCACGGCGGAACCCTCAGTATTCACCGCCTACTAGCAGTTTGGTCGTACCTCCCTTCCTCACTGCTCTGCTGAGCTCGAAGTGTGCTGTGGCCGATCGCATCTGGGTTCCTCTCGTCTGGCCACTTTGACGCGAATAGTCTCATGCGGCGTATCAATCCGGCCCAGACGATCTCAATTTGGAATTCCGTATACAATGCCACATGCAGGCCAGTCCTGTCTGACCCGCATACGTACCCCTCAAGGCTGAGATGTATTGCTATCCTGACGATGACCGACAACATTCCGTTATATACTGCCACCTACAGGCCAGTCCTGCTCGCTTTTTTCTGTCATTATTTTTGTTGAGGGTTTTTTTCTCCTGTAAACTTAATTCAATCATTTTTAACTTTTGTATGGAGTTTTTTTCATCCCTCAATCATCATGTTTCTCAATGGACTACTAACTCAGAAACTATGAATTGCATTTTGTAAAGCTTCGGCCTGCCTCGTCTAAAACTCACATATAAATTAATTTTAACTTGCTTTGATGGGACCCCGACGGGTCTTTAGTAAAAAATTATCTATCTTTATCTATCTCTCTATATCTACGCTCACCTCTCTCATAAAATCACGCCGTTTTGTAGACCTTATCATTTGACAGTACCCCTAGGTATACTAATAAACAATTTATTTAGTTTTGTTAACTTCCTATTCTATACGTCACTCAGATCATACTACTTCCATTCATCTTTCGTGTGGCAATATCCGTGAGGTTACCTATTTTAACACCCATGAAGGAAGGTCAGTGTGCTAAAGAGATTCTTGAGATTGCAACCGACATCTCTCATCCTCCAGTTGGTGCCTTGTGCTTCGCTATTGTTGACTCCTGCAACTTAGCCATATGTACAGCGTTTCAGCAATAGGCTCAAACAACATTCAAACCGTGGACTTCCACACAGTCAAGCTGACCCCCCACTTGTAAGAAAACATTTGGTTAATAAATCCTGGTGAACTCTCTACCCAATAGATATTTTCGGAACTTTGTTAATGGTAGACACTTTTGCATTAGCATTGATCACTAATCGTTTGTTCATTCATTCCCCACTCTCCAAAACATGTACTCCCCCTGACATGCCCGCTATCTCGATCTTATTCTCAATTATACCGTCGATACTAGGCATTCCCAGTAAAGTTACTGAATTTCTTTCCATAACCGTTATCAGTAATGTTGTATGCCCTTTTGTCGACTTGGAATGGATGGATCTACTGTTTCGCCAGTCTAAATTTGTCGGACAACACATGTTAGATCCGAAATCAAGGCAACTCCTCTGTTCGTTGGCAGGACTTGTTTTTTACAGTCTTCCACAACCGACAGAATCAGACGAGATGTGTTCACTCCATTGCGTATTCTTCCCCCCTCTGGCACCCTGGATACCCAGTCTCCAGTCAGTAGTTCGGCATGAGCGCCGAGATCTGTTAGTGGGCTCACTCGTGTTTGGCCAAAAGAAGGCTAAGATTTAATGACACAACAAAATCCCCATTGTCAGCTACCTTGTCCCCAACGCGCATTCTGTGGACGTGCACCCAGGCACTGTATGTACTTTACCAAAGTCCCGTAACTTCAATTACTTGCTCGCAGCTACTTACTGCGATACGCGATGATCAATCGCAAATCTCATTCCAAATATAACCGAAAATACAACTGCTTCTACCTATCATGGGCCTTTCTGAGTAGAACAAATAAACGATGAGATCAGATCTAAGCAACTGCTAAAAAACTGACTACCGGCATTTAGCAAACATCTAAATTGATCAACTGGCAGCTGATTCGACTCTGGCCGAAATTAAAATTCTCTAAATTTCACGAAAGACAAGGTATTCGTGACCCAAAATAGGCCAAATAGGAAACTCAAATTCCTGGACTGTACATATCGATTTTTGTAGCTTTTGCTGTTATCGAGCTCTGGAATTCAGGTTTTTTAAATGAGGGAAGAATTCCCGACTCATGCAATAATGACTAAGTCGACATCCAAAACAAATGTAGCAAAAATGAGGCCAGAATGGATGAGTTTATCTTAGGCTATTTTTCTGTGTTTTGGGGAGGCTTAAAGCATACAAGTAGTGCGACGATGAAGTGTTTTATTATATCCTGTTCGGCATCCCATTGTGATGTCCTCTCACCCGATCCCATGACCGGAAATCTGAATTCCCTCTTCCCTCCTGATGTTTCCCGATACGCACAGCAGGATCCCGCTTTCATCCAATGATCTAGTCGAACTTTTTCGCGGCCAGCACAAGGCCTCACGCCGGGCCTACGACAACTCTACTCATCAATTCTAATAGCTGCCCACAGTCACGTTTCGTGTAACGGCCACTTTTGGAAATTATTCGGGGTGCCACGTCGTCAAATTTGTTTGTGACGAAACGTTACGGATCCCCGTTGATTCTGGGGCCACGTTAAAACGTAGCCGACGTAGATGAAACCGATTATGCCCGAAGCTCAAATCAAGGAATGGCCAATCGCCTGGTCATGTCTACACGCGCTAAGCAAGTAAGTCCTGTACTAACCCAGTCCTTTGCGCTTGTCAGCGTCTATGGAGTTCGCCAGCCATTTCAGCCACTATATGGGGGACCCTTTCGCGTCTTATCGTGCACGACCAATAATTTCACCAGCCTCCTGGCAGTCACACTGAAGTGGTCAAACCGACTGCTTGACGCCGCCTCCCTACGACTTTCTTTTGCAACCACAAGCAGACCAGTCGTCCGCACCTACCACAATGCCTTTTGCGATTTTACAATTCCTGTTTATATCTGAAAAACCTGTGCATCCCACTCCTCATACCCATCTTCTTCGAGAGGTGGTCATCGTGCCAGTTTTGCAGATCATCACCAACTTTTGCATTATGTCTAATACCTTATGTGTACCGTCGTCTTGAACTTTTTTTAGGGGAGTGCTGCCGTGAAAGAAGCGTTCTGTTTTGGCGTGTTACAAACCTCTGTAGTCGTGAAACAGACATAAATAAAAATTCAGCTAACATTATCATGCCCATTCTCCTTCGCTTTTTCTTACTTAGCCAGCGTCAGTGGCCCAGCGATACAAACTATATTTCGTTGAACGATAGGCTTGTACATATTACATAGACCTGCGGAATGGCCTTCCTACGGCTGATGAAAAGTTTCGACCGTAGTCCTGCCAGATATCAAGCAGCACCAAAGCAACTACATTGCCACGTGATCAGTACGCATTATTACTTAGAAGAAACTATAGTCAATTCAAGTGGTTGTCAGTAATTTCAGTTTGCATGTTATTAGAACGGGTTTAAAAACGCACGTCTATTATCCCCAAATATACCTTGGGCCATCGTTATTTCGTCTAGCCGAACTATTTGCCGAATATAATTCGCAACTTTTGCATCGTCTCCAAAAATATAAGTGAAGTTTTAAGTCAGACAAGAAACCATGGGTCCACCCGGGAAGACCGCCTTGTAGCCAACTGAAGCTGGAGCAAAGTGCTAGTGAAGATGCACGAAACCAAAGCCTAGACCTCCGTTCGGCGCCGGGCAGGACAGGCACCTAATTGTTTCAGCCCGTCGAATCCCTGCCAGCACCAGCCCCGCCTAGCCCCGCCTGGCCCCCTCAATAATGGCGGGGCTAGAGGGGGCCATGAGGGGGCTAGGCGGGGCTGTGGAGGGGGCTGTGGCGGGGCATGCAACGCGATAGCCCCGCCTGGCCCCGCCAGCGCAAAAAAATGCGCAGGGGAGGCCACATCCCCGCCCACTTTTGGCACCGCTTTAAAATATCGTCGCGGGTGTCAAATATACGAATTAATAACACACACAGATTGTAAACCGTTGGACAAATAAGAGTTTACGCAATGAGGGACTTAAACAAAACCTCAATATATTGTGCTCATCCGCAGCTACATTCAGTGGGCGTAAACGGATGCTTTCTCCATGAGTTATAAGCTAATTTTGATAAATTAGCTCCTTTTAATTCCAAAGAAGGTACATTAAGTGGTGCTTTTGAAACATATCTTTCGATGCAAATACGCTTAAAAATGCTTCAATGCAGAGGGGGCTCTGGCCCCCCAGCCCCTTCCAGCCCCGCCTATTAAGGGGCCATGTGCTGGCAGGGATTGCTATGTCTTCCATTTGGAGGAACTTTCTTGGGTTGTTAATGAGGATGCAAACTTGGCAATCCACGAGAACAATTTAGACGAACTGATAAAGCAATATGGGAACTTTTATTCTCGGGCTTTTGTGTAGGTTCTGCCGCTAGTTTTTAAAAACAGTTCTAAACTCATCGTAGTTTTCGAACTTGCGAATAAAATTAGAAATACTTTCTTCGGCATCTCCCTTGCAGTACTAGATAATCAAGTTCCATAGTTCACCCTGGGTCTTTTACAAAAGTGAAGATTCGATTCTAAACTGTTTGTTCCCCAGTATATTTCTTGAAACTTTGCGGTTGGAATGAAGAAAACATAAATGATCCCTTCTGGCCGTTGAACGCTTAATTCTTCGAGACATTTATTGTCAGACGTTCTTAAATTAGAGCAAGTGCTGTCACTACGGTAGATCATACAACATGATGCATGCCTCTTGAAGGATTCGGGCTCTCGATGGCGGATACGTTCTCCTAGAAAGGCTCTTACACAACTTCTATGTCTATACTTGGTCGCCAGTCAAACAGAAGCCACTGCACACCACAGGAAATCATGGGAAAAGTCTTCGTGCATGCCTACATACTCATGGGTTAGTATTCAGGACAGAGTAAGGCATTTAATGATCACTTTTGCAAACAGAAATCGAGTGTTCTTGATAATCAACCACTTTTCCGACGGAGTAAAAAACTTGTTCGAATACGACGAAGTTGCGTGTGCACAAAACCTTGAAGAGGCAGCGAGAAGTCTTCGAACTCTGTTTCTGCTTTGGAGCCCGAAGATGGAGTTCTCACAGAAAATCGCATAACGACAGACAACGTAAAGAGGAAGTAAATATGCTACCGACTAGCCAGAAAAGACATGTACGGCTCCCCAAATGAATTTCAAAACTCATAACGTTTTTAAACTTAGATGATAAGGTGAGGCCATGTAGGCTGGATCGAGTCTAGAGCTAAAATCTGTCTCAACTGCCTTCTTGGCCTTCCAAAAATATCATTTTTACCAAAATGGACACGACTATATCACTCCCGGTAAATGATCAAGACAACTAAAGCAGCGACCCCTACCAAAGCAGTAACCTTGACTAACAACTATGTTTAAGTCATTTCATTAGTGGAAGAAGGCATCCGCCCTCGAGCTCCCCCTTAACATCGAAGTCAGCAATAAAATCAACTGTTACATTAGTTAATGTGGAAATTTAAAAGCTAACGGTAAGTGTGGGCCGGACGCAAACGGCCACCACTGACACAGTTGTGAGCATATTTACAGTAGTTTCTCAAAAAATTGGCGTCTAGGGTGCATTTAAAGGATTTGGCAGTTTTGGAGAGAACCGCCGCATCCGGGAGTCCGTTTCATGCTCAGTGACCATCTGCAAGAAGGCGTTCCGTTGGACGTCCGTATGGGACAGCTTCCTCTGCACGCAGACGGTCCAACCCAGCCAATTCAATGAAGTGGTCAATGTCTAGGGCACACTGGTTGCCTCTGGAAATTCGGTAGGTTTGAATGGGATGGCTGAGCAGTTACCCGTAAATGAGAGGAAACAAATTTAGCCCACCCAGCCTGGTTTTGCAAGGCGGATGATCTAGATTCTCAGCCATCTTCGTTACCATCTCATTTACTCTTTCCGGCTGTTGACAGTCTTTCTTGAACGAAGATCGTCAGGCCTGGGGCTCATGCCCTACGTAAGACCGAACGAATGACCCATAGGTTTTTCCGAACAGCTCCTTATCGATATGTAAAAATCTTCGCCTCAGCTCAACTAGCACCCGTATCGAGCATTTGACTACCCTTTGACACTGTGACGATGTTTCAAGGGAGGAGGTCAGTAGGACGCCGAGATCTTTCTGTTCTTCAACCTTTGAAAGGGGCTCCGCGTCAAGTAGTATTAAAAGGAATCATCCTCCTTACTAGTCTTTTTGGTGCGGAGTCTCAGGACAACACATTTGTCTGCATTAAAATTGAGGGGCCAATGAGCTGGCCAATTGCTTAGCCGGTTGAGTCTCTCTTGAAGCGCGTACCCGTCTGCATCAGATCTGATGACTATCTACAGCTTAACATCATCAGAAAACACGACGACGTTGCATATCAGGTTGTCGATACAGTCGTTCATGTAACCTAGGAATAGCAGCGGCACTAAGACTGAACCCTGTAGAACACCATTAAGAAGGGTTTAGGAGTTGACTTTGGTTTGTGCCGTTCCTGCAAGAAAATCTGCGATCTGTATCAGCAGCATTAGTCTTATTTCAATTTCAGACAAATTTAGATTAGGCGTTTGGGTGAGGCACCGTCGAACGCCCTCTTGAAGTCCGCGTAGATGACATCGACCCCACCATCCACGTCCGGTGCGGGAGTCCACTGTTCAGTGGAGAGGAGTAAACTGGAAACGCATGAGCGGTCCTGTCTGAAGCCGTGCTGCAGTCCTGAGATTAAGTGGTTCTGCTCCAGGAACCTTGTTGTTTGTTTCTTAAGTTTGGCCTGCATTATTTTACAACAGGTGCAGGTGTGAATAACGAGCCGGTAGTTGTTAGCACTAGTGAAAGCCGTATCCTTGTATACCGGAAAGACGTCTGCTGTCTTCCATTCGATGGCAGCCTCCCTAACTTGAATGTCAGACGGAAGGTGTGTGCTTGTGGTTTGGAAGGTTCGTTTGTCAGTTCTTTCAGGAGTGCAGCCGGTATGTTGTTCAGACCTAACGACTTTACTTCTTTAAGGTTTCGTTGCTTCCATTCTATGACAGATGTCGGGAGGCGTATAGATTCAAGCATAGGACAAACGGTCTCAACAACGTTACTGACATTGCGACTTCGGAACTCTGTTTCCTTTGCGAAAACCGAGGCTAAGTGCTGTCCCATGTGTTCGGCTTACTCGATGGTTTCAACGATTTCTACACAATTAGCATCCTCTAGTACTGCGACCGGATCCTTGTTTTCAGTCGACTGTGAATATGGTACAACAGAATCTTCGGCTTTTGTTCAACCTGTCAGATAACGCTGGATTCATACTCCTTCCGTGCGTGACAGGTACATTTTCTGACTGCATTTCTTTGACGACGAAACTGTCTGAGTTCCACTGGTGACCCAATTTCCCATCCTTTATTCTATTCCCCAACTGTCTATTTAGGTCTCTAGTTAACCAGGAAAGTCGTCTAGTCGTTTTTGTATCTTCACTGGAAAACAGCGCCGAATAAGACCAGGTAAAATCGCCTAAAACGATCTTCAGTCGTCTCCTGGGTCAAACATGGGCAAAAATTCCCAATTTACGGACACAAATTTGTTCTTCATCGTGTTAAAGTCCGCTTTCTAAATATTAACTTGGTTTTCTGTTTTCTTCTGGCTCTGAGAGAAGAGCGTATTGTGGTTACACTTTCTGGGAGGTGCACTGGAGTGCGTTTTACCAATGCAACAGAAGTTTTTGCAAGGACCAGGCCCAAGCCATTGACTCTTTGGTTCTCTCTAGATCTTGTTGGTACCTTTACATGCTGTGCCAGAGGGAGGTCGAGTGTGAGGTGCATTAGCTTATGGCTGGAGGAGATTATCTCACCCTCATCTGCCATACTTTCACCCTATAATGGTCTTGTGCTGCACTCCCTAGCAATAAGAACCTCTTGGTGGCCAACTACTTCCTTGACTAAGTGGATGAGCGACTCACCAGCTGCACTTGGAAGCTTTAGTGATTTCTAAACCGTCAGGAACTCTCGATTTAGTGCGTGATTGATTGACTTAGGGTGGAGTCGAGTGGCATGATATCAGGGGTACACGGACTACAAGCCAGACTGTTCGACGTGCATGGGGCGGCAAGAGTTCGTACGCGCAGCCATGACTAATTATAGCTGAAGAAGAGGCGTCCTAGCTCAGGCCTGACGGGTGTCCGTGCGTCAGGGGTGTATCTGGAAGTTAGCGCGGTCGCTGACGGATATAGAGAGATCGTGAGATGGGTACTGGAGAGACTGCTACAACCCCTTTTGATCCTATCACGGAGCTCCCCTATATATTTGAAGGCCAGCCTATTGGAGCAATATAAGTATGTCTCAGGGAAGTTTGTCTTTTTTGACACTTGTTGATCTGACTAACCCGACGCTGTCCGGTGTCCAGTGTTTTGCTGCCGAAGTTGGTCACGACAAGCTGAGGCATTTGGATGAAAACATTTGGACGTCTAAGGCTGAGCAGATAAATTAATAAATAAATGATTTTTATCAAGGACCCGTCAGGGTCCCATTAACGGAAGTGAGAAAATTTTCATATGAATTTTAAAGTAGGTAGGCAGAATCTGTACAATATGCAATTAAAAGTTCCTGAATTAGTAGTCCATTAATAAAAAAAATGATGAGCGAACACTGGAAAAAAACTCCATTGTAGAACAGATAAAATAATTAGATTAAATTTGCAGGAGAAAAAACTGTTGCTCATGAAAGGACAAAAGTGCGGGCAAGACCGACCTTCATGTGGAAGTGTATAACGGACACAGTCAGGGCAGAAATCAATGTCAGCCACGAGGAGTAAGTATGCGGGTCAGACAGGACTGGCCTGCATGTGTTATTGTATAAGGGATTCAAATCGGTCATCGTCAGGACAGAATTCATACGCCGGATGAGACTATTCGGGTTCAAGAGGCCGGACGAGAGAAACTCAGATGATCGATCGCAGTCCGTTTCGAGTCCATCCGAGAAGAAAGGAAAGAGTGGTACGAGCAAACAACTAGTAGACCTCGAATACAAAGGGTTCCGCCGTGAGCGTCCACAGACCACTTGAGGTCGAAATGCGGGAGATGACACCAATAATCGCGAAAATCGTCGCTATGAGAGAGGAGTGATAGCAGTGGACTTAGTAAACAATTCAAAACAGGGGTTTGTTAAGATATTGGTGAAGACTACGGACTGATCTATCACAAAATGCAAGGAGGACACTTCTCGGATACAAGACGCTGAGTGTTCGGGAATGAGACAGTCAAAAGTGCCTTTATACTTTCCGGTGTCAGGCATCTGCATAATTTCGATTTGAATACCGATAACTTCGACGATGGCCTAGTTTTTGGCGGAAGATTATTGCAAAGGAAGGCATATTTGGAGGCAAAGAAGAGGAGCACCTAGATATAGTATAAAGATGCGGCGGAATCACCATGGAGGAGTTGCGCGTGGCATAGGACCGATCCCGCGCAGGAAGAGTGTGAATGGGCGGAAAATTGGAGGTAGAGTTAATACGAAAAGGGAGGTAAAGGCCAGATTCGAGTCTTCTTATCCACAAAAACTTAGTGTTTGCCGGCTGACATCTCTAAGTATAAGAAGTACCGGGTGCGGCTTGAGACAGCAGATGCCGGGCGAAAACCCTCTGAACATTTTTGATCTCATAACGGTCACAGGCGGTCATTAAACCAAAGAAAGGACAGCAATATTCGAGGACTGGAAGAACAAACATTCGATAAAGTCTTAGTTTCCTTACCGGAAGAAAACAATTATGCGAGATGAACCCACATATCCGCGCGGCTTTGGCAGAGATTCTATCTGAATGAGGCGATAAAGCATGTCTATTTGTATAAATTGAACCTAGGTCCTTTATGGTTAGGCATTCTGAGAGTGGGCTATTCTGAAAAATTATGGGACCAGGAAGTTTGACAACACCAAATGACATGAAACTACACTTGGATGATAAAAACTCCATCTGCTTTATTGAACGCCATCTGCTTAAGCGTAGTAAATCGGCATTTATTTTTTCGAGACAAACATTTACAGTGTCCTTGGAATATGAGTAGACACACTTGAGGTCATCGGCATAAATAAAAGTGTAGGCATTTCAGAGTTCAGTCGAAATACTATTGATGTAAAGAAGGAAGGGTAGCGGGCACAGAACTGTGCCTTGATGAACGCCACTTGTGATCGAATGCGCTGTCCAGTAACTATTACCTACTATGACTTTCTGATATCGGTTGGATAGATAGAACCTGATGAATTTGCGTAGAGGCGGCCGAATGCCGAGAGCTTCCAGTTTTACCAATATACGCCTGCGGGACACACTGTCGAAGGCTTTGCTAAGATCAAAGTAGATAACTACCATTGACTGCTGCTCATTATGAAGAGAAGTAGTTAAAATAAGAAATGCCAAGTGACATGCTTTGCTGGATCGTTCAAGCCAAAATTAATGCTGACTAGAGCTGAGAAGCCGATTAGCTAATCAAAAGTCTAGAAGTTCGTTGAAAATAATTCTTTCAAGATGCTTTGATGGAGATGGCGTTTTGTGCAAGTCCCCATGGTTATTAACATCGGACAGAGATCCAGACTTGAAGACAGGAATAATTATTGAATTTTTCCATGTTTCGGGAAAGAATCCTCTTGAAATATAAACCGAGAATAAATTACTTTGTAATATGGGAAGGTCAGATACTTGTTTAATTATCGAATTTGGAATCCCGTCCGTTCCTGAGCAGTGTAGGTTTTTCAAATGACATATGCGTTGCTTAATAAGATCTGAGGAGACATTTATTGTACTAATTGTTTGAAGTGGACGAAAGAGAGTGACTGGGTCGTACTAAATAGTAAGGCGTTTTGCAAAGAAAGCAGTAAACAACTCCGCCTTATTAGTGTTATCGATGAGGAAGACTTAGGGTTCGAATCACTGAGGACAAATGATTCTCTTTTCCTGTCGCGCGCTGGCGCATCCTTGAGGCCATCTCAAAAATCTCTGTGATTCTAAGATGAACGGATAAAGAACTAGTGGACAGGTCGCGCAGCTGCCGTCTAAACTTTTTAGTCTGTTGTGATGAAAAGGAGGAACAAGGAAATCTGAAGATTTAGGCTTTAGATATCTGCGCGGCACAAAATCTAGGATGTCCTTGGAAACTTTGGACATGACATCAAGAAGAATAGTTGCATCGCTACAGGAGAGAAAGCCACACCAATCCGGAGATCTAATATAGTTATTTAATAAGTCTTTTTCTACGCAATCATACTCTAGGTAAGTCCAAATTGTGCTGGTCTCTTTTGAAAAGGCAAACAGTAAGCAACAATGAATTAATGCGTGGTCACTATTAAAGAGATCCTTATTGAAAGGAAGAAAAGGAGAGGCAATGTCATTGGTAAATAGTAGATCTAAAATGTGCTTACCTCTTGTTGGAGAATGCATCAGTTGGGACCAGTTAGAAAAATTGACAATATCTTGGAAGGGCTGGAATTTAGGTGAACAGATATTGGAAACCCAGTCTATTTTGGAAAGATTAAAGCTCCCAGTGATTATTTTAATATCGAAGGCAGCTTCCGAAATTAATTTAAAGATTTCACAGAGTTATGAATCATCACTGGCTGAGGAGTTTGGGGGATTGTAGATACAACCAATACTTGCCTTTTTTGTGACGCGAGAATAACAGATGCAAAGCAGAAGTTCCGCGTGAATGAGGAGGCGTCCATGTAATAGGGAGAGTGCTTTAGGTAGGATCTAGGATAAGGAAGACAACCGCTCCCACGTCTAGTCGTGCGGTCTTGACGGTAAAAATCAAAGTCATCTATGAGGAGGGCAGAGTCAGGAATTGGAGCATGGGTCTAAGATTCTGTTGCACATACAACATCAGGCGTCATTTCGAGAGCAGTGGCTCTGATTCGGGCCATCTTGTTTACAACAAACACGACATTCAGTAATATAGTATCCAATGTGTATCGAACAGCAAGGCTAGTGTCGACGGTATTCAAAAAAATTTGGGATGGATATGTGAGCTGTGAATTATTGATGCTTGGAGAATAAACACCAGTTAGTCTAGAGTTATGGACGTACTTGGAGTCAGCATGAGAAGGCTGGGCATGAGACCTAAAGGATGTGGGGATATAGTTTTCGAGCATTGGAAGTTAGAACAGGGATAGGCTTGCTGGTGGCTTAATTGTGGATGAGAAGGGAGCCTAGAGAGAAGGCAGAGGCTAGTGGATGAGGGTAGGCAGCTAGATGTCAAAACAAAGGACTAATTTGAGTTGCGAAAATTCCCATTGCAAAATTCAAAAGACAATTTCGCGAGCATACGTCTGGTTTCGATAAATTCTCTTCAGGTCTGTGCATTTATATGGCTATTGAATTAATGAATTAAAAGGTACGGGCAAGTATATAATCAAACTGTAGCTCGGGTTTGGGGAGGGAAGAGGGAGAATGAAACGGCACAATTCCAGTCAGCGTCAGGGAGAATGTGAGTTCCGACGAAGTTAATCACATGCGGATGACCGGCTTGGTGGCCTTAACAAATGGCGATTGTGGGACCTGTATGAAGTTCTTCTGTGCGCATAGGACCGGTCCGCGTAGCCTGATTGCAGCCGCCTCTGCCGTAACCAACAATCGCTGCCCAAGTATTTTTTGTATAGCTTGATGAGACCTTGTAAATCATTCTGAAGGCCTTTCTGGCATCTAAACGGTGGTCTGCGTCTACCATATGCGCGAGGATCGAACTGTTGATGTTCTTTATTTGTCCCTTTCCTAATTATACTGGAAGATCTTCTTTTATTCTTTTGAATAAAAGCCGGCTCTTGCTACCAATATATTCTGCCCCACAGAAACAGGTGAAAGAGTAAATACACATCGAGATGGTCTGAGCTGGTAGTTTGTCCTTACCCTCTCCGTATAGAATGGGACTGGTGGAGAACAGTACACAGGTGTCAGCTGCTGGAAAGGTCTGTGATAGGGCGTCTTTTTAAAAGTTCACTTAGTGCATTCCCTTGAAATGGGACCCTGCTGAAGAGCCTTTTCTCTCCCCTGACGTTAGTGTCGGAGGCTTTTTTGGTCTTTTGGCCATGTCCTTAGCAATGAATCGATCAGGATACCCGTTCCGGCGAAAAAGACTTTCGATTATTTTAAGCTTTTCTCATCGCTATCAACTGAGTAGATTCTTCCCACTCTTTCTGTCACACAACGGACTAAATAACGCTTAAGTTTTAGCGGTACGAAACACCAAACAAGGATATATTGTCTGGACAACGTTTTCTTACGATAGACGCTCCTTTGAATGCTGCCGTCAGACCTTCTATTCAGAAGCACATCCAGAAGGGAATTGAAGCGGACTGTTCTTCTTCCAGAGTGAATTTTATTGATGGTTACGCCTGATTTATGTAATCTAGTAGAATTGAGATGTCACTTTCTTTCGCTGCTATTGCGAATATATCATCCACGTACCGCCTATAGTATCTTAAACCGCTGAACTGGTAATGTTGTTGGAAAACTTCTTACCTTTTTCCTCCCCAAACCCGGATTATAGCCTAAATATCTACTTGTCTGTATCTTTTTATTCTTTGTTTCAATATAAATGTACAGGTCTGAAGAGAATTTATCGAAAGCTCGCCAAATTGATTTTTGAAAGGATTAATTATCGAATCGGAGAGACCTGAACGTCTCACCAATTTACTGCTTGAAACTGCTGGGATAAAATTAGGACTAAACTTTAAAACTCTTGCCGAAAATCCGGACTAGAAAAGCTAATGAGTGAGTCAGCAGAAATTACAAAGCTACTGATGCAACAGTACAACGACTTAGAGAGCCGATAAATGAGAAAGCGCAAGTAGAACTACGGGCATCGGAAGACGAAAACTATGTATGTAGACTTGCAAATTGACTAAAGGTGTTAAGAGACTAAGAAAATGACCTTCCGTTACCTCTGTCACATTTAAAAGGCAAAAGCGGATTCCGAAATCACAATTCGGTAGCAAAATTAAGGTGATATGCCTTATTTTCTAAGTTTATAAGCAAGTGGGCACCTACTCATGGTCGGTGATTAAGATGCGAGTGCTTACGTGTTTAGTGCGCACGAGAGATTGGGTTGTGGACAACTAGGAAAGATTAAATTTTTGGTGCGCTTCGAGAGCGTATAAGGTTCATACAGTAAGCAACCGTTGGAGGCGATTGCAGGATGACAAAACACCCCTTTAAACAACTCTTAGTTGACATGCTTTCAGCGTTGTTTATAGCTTGTTTTAATTAAAAATTTTATTCACAGAAAGGAACAGAACATCCTTAGCAGCATACGTAATTGATAATTCCGAATATGCCAGCCCCGACGACGACCTAACAGGTGACCTCAAGTAAAGCGACCGCTTTTCTGTTGAATATGTCTGCTCCCCTTCTTGATATATGAGAACTATTGCCCAGACCACTTAACCTGGGAGAAGGCAATGTTCGCTGATGATTTGAAGATGTGAAGTTTGACTGAAAAGCCAGAAGACGCGCTAGACTTGGAAAAAACTTAGATAGTCTGCAGCAGTTGTGTAATTAATGGATTCTCAATCTCAATTTCGACAAGTGTCAATTAACCCGACTAAGGTCTAGTTGCAGAAAAGATTTGGGATCTGAATATCACTAATTCTCCGGCAGTAACGAACTCAAGCTTGTAAATGAGGGAAAAAACCTTGGTGTTTGGAAGACGTCCACTTTCAAACTCTCGCCTCGCTGCGCCAGGTTGACAAAGAAGGCCATGGGCATCCTGGGAGCGATCAGGAGAGCCTTCTTTAACTTCGACTAAGAGCTTTTCAGTCAAATTTCTGGAACATTTAGCCAGTCGATTTTGGAATATGGTATTCAGGCATGGCGCCCCTGGATGAGGCAAGATTGTACTGTCTTGGAGAAGGTGGAATAAAGAGCGACTAAAAAAGTCGGTGGGCTGAAGAGCCTACCTTATGAGGAACGGCTAGCAAGGCCCAAACTTCTCCTCCTCTATTATAGACAATACAGAGGGGGCGTGATCATCGTATTCAGACTTTTCAGCAGAGTAGACTGTGCACTCAAGTTGGCCAACTTTTTGAGCTGGCACAAGCGACAAATCTCCGAGGTCACAGATAGAAATTAAAGACGAAGTACGTCAAGATTGAAGTGCGGACGAATTTCTCCTCCCACCGGGTGATTGTGGATTGGAACAAACTACCTGATTCAGTTGTTCTAACAGAAAGCGTTATGATATTTAAACGAAGACTCGATGGCACTTTATATGAAGGCTATGTATTTACTTGATAAGAACTGATAAAATGTACCCATATATTTACTCAAAGTTATGTACGTTTATGTCTGTAAATAGGGTTTTCAAAGGCTATGCATATCTCCCTTATATATACTGAATTATACATCAGTCATGTGGCCCGATGTTTTGAGGAACTGCATACTCCGGACGACAACGTCTCCATGGAGAATAGAGACGCCAACGGTAGAACGTCATCCATTTTAGCTCCCTAGACGCCTTCGGTCATACAGGTCATGTACATCAGGATTGATTCGACAACAATGATGAAGAATTTCAAAATCTGCTCACACAGAAGAACAGGCTGCAGAAAGCCTACGTCAACATAGAAGCCGATCCTAGCAGATTCACCTTCTTAAGATGTCATTGTTTGGTGTAACAGCGACTGCGGGAGATGCATGATGCCTGGGTAGTTCGTAAAGACAAGAAAACACAAAGACGCGTGAAGCACCCTGAAAAGAGGAATTTCTTCACGTGCTTTATGACAGTCCACAACGCCCACACGGAAGGAATCGCGCCGTTACTAACCTCCGACGTGGCAACTTTCCTTTGGGAATCATGAAGTACTGGACCCAGTACTTCATAAATGTCCCCAATCGGCCATCCACAATCTCCGACATCATGATTAACGGACAACTCCAAGGGAAATAACTGAAGACACTGACCTCCCAATTCCTTTCCGAGAGAAAGCTGAAATCGTGTAAAAGCTCTCCTGCGAGAATGCGTCGGGATCCGACACTATCCAGACCGGACACTGCATACACAGCGGCCCTCGGCTGATGGACAGACTTACCTCGCTGATCTTTAACATGTGGCAGTAAGAATGAACCTCTCAGGATTTTGAGGACGCCAACACTGCCTACCTCTACAAACGCAAGGGCAATCGTCAAATATTTCACGGGCCCGGAGAAGTCTTGCTACCAAACATCTCCGGAAACATCGTCTCCCGCAACCTTCCAAATTGTCACAACTTGCATCTGGACAAAGTCTTCCCCCGGAATGTCATCGTATCTTTCTGCGTCACCGCGAAACCGAGGATATGATCTTCACCGCAAACAAACTACAATAGAGATGCCAGGAAATGAGGACAAGGCTCTATACTATCTTCGGTACCTAACTACATCCAAAAAGTACAATCTGTAGAAAATGACTACTTAAGTAGCATATATTTTTCTCGTTGATTTTCGATGCCCCTAAATGTCCAATTATATTCCATGGAAAAAATGAATAAAAATATTCATTCTCCCGCTCAGTAGGTAGAAAATTACGTCTTCTTGCAATTTCATATTCAAAGAAGGGACATAATTGGGTTTTAAAAAGTTTGTTAGTTGTGAGACTTTTTAATACTGTGAAATGGCCGTTCACAAAACGTCATTTCTCTGCAGTTACGATGCGCCTTGTTAAATTGACAATACAAATCAAAACCAGTGTTAAGTTTTATGAACTCCATATGGTCCCCTTAATACCGTAGAAAAATGTGTGAGTTTTCGTACGCGGAAAACACATGGCTTGTAATTTGGGAACCCTGAATCCAAGTGTGACGGCAGAGCGGGATAGAAATTATTCGGGAATTGGAAACGAGTTTGAAAACCGAATAAAACCCTTCCGTCGAGGATCAGCTTGGAAGAAGACGTTAATGTTCACGAAGGAGCGAAAGAATGAATATTTTCATTTATGTTTTCCATGAAATATAATCGGACGTTTAGGGACATCGAAAATTAATAAGAAAAATACATGCTGCTTAAGTAGTCCTTTTTAAGGAGTATAGTTTTTGCATGCAGTCGAAAATCTGTTTATTTGAAAGCTGGCACCCTAAGGTAACTGAACTATGATACAATTATGCTGCGCGGTTAGTTTTACAACCCTACGCAATTAATCTTTTTCAAAAAGAAAATGCATTTCGGAATTTCGGTTGACATTTCATGAGTTAGCCCACCTACTGTACTTCAAACGTACATTTGTGGAATATTTCATGAGCGCAGGCATGTATTTTTTGAAAAACGAAACCCCTGGGCTGAGTGAAATCAAATAGGCGGATTCATTTTACGAGAAAAACGAAGGGACACGATAAGATGCAAATCTTTATGTTGAACAACAGGTCCTGTACTATTGGTGGACGTCCAATTCTGACGTGGTAGCTTTCGAAGGAGGAAGAACGCACATCTGGATTTCCTTCAAAAATGGTATTTCACTGTATACGAAGTTTTGTATAAGGAGGACATGGGGGCATTCTCACCTTATAGCAAAAAACATCATAAATGTTAAACAGTGAAGCCTTGATTCGGAGTATTTTGCTGTTTTTGCACGCATAATAGATAAATGCTCGCTGTTTTGGAAAGGTGGTAAGTCAGTGTGAATCAGTAAGCCACATGCTTTTATTGTTCTAGTTTTTTTACTCTTGTAGACGACGGAGCATATGATTGGCTCATCTGATCAAACCAGGTTTTGATTGGATGTTCTGAATATATAAATGCCGGAATTCGCACCAGAGTGGATTGGTAAATGGCAGACACGGGGTATGCTAGAACCGCACCGAGCATTTTGAAGATAATTGGAATCGTTCTTGGTTTAATCCTCATGATTCTCATCGCTGTTAGCGTCAACATCGCCACGAGTCAGGGTAGCTACCTGCTCTTTGTTTCGGCTTATGTCTGGCTGATCAGCCTGCTTCTGCTTTTACTGCACATATTTGATGTTGGTCGGAGCCGAGGCTTCAAAATCTTTGTAAGGCGACGTTTTCGTTTTTGCGATATTATTGGCAGATAGGACACCTGGAACATTGATATTAACTTCGAAGCTTATTATTAAGTCTGATCTGAGTGACGAAATAACTTGTCTTTTTTTACATATCTTGTTTTATGTGAAGAAATTTGCACTGTGAATGACCGATTTCATGAAATCTTGACCGGAATTGTGAAATGTGCAATCGATTAGAATGGGGTACTTAAGTATGTGATACTTAAGTGATTCTCTTGCGGCATAATGACGTAGCATTTAAGCCACTTTGGGGTATTAGCTTTCAGATGCCCTTCTTTACGACCGCCTGTAACAACTGTACTTGACAAAAAATGTCAAATTAAGCAATTCGCATTTTTGTCATTGATTTTCGATTTTCTTATAAACTCAGATGTTTTTGACTGAAAACATGCAAAAATAGTCTTCCTTGCACCCATTTTGAGACGAATCGCGTCTTTTCATTTTTTTACTCGGAGAAAGGTTATCTTTTAACTTTAAAAAGTCTTCCAGTTCCGGGACGGTTTTGAACACGATTTGGCTTTGCGTTTGCGTCTAGGGCTTTTAGTCTACTAGTTGTCTAATTTTCGCGCAATGTGCGGCATGCATTCTTCTATCCCATTAAGTAATTGCCATACATGTATTAAGAAGTATGCGACGGGTGTGGACTATGCCACATACTTCAGGAAGGGCATTGTTTAAAATACAAATACTACATAAATGGACATCGCGTAGCCCAAAATATCTCATAATTGGAGACCTCTTTTACCTTAAGTTATACTTTCTACAAGTGGAAACCTAAAACACACACCGTTCGCCATCAAACGAGTTTAAGAAAGAATAATTTTACGGATTTTTTCTAAGACATATATTGGAATTTGTAAGAGCAACGAAAATCAATGGAGAAGATGCCTACTAATTAGATAGCTATTTTTTTTACCGAGTGCAGTTAATGTAGGCGGCCGGAAAGATGTGCAGTCAGACGTCAATATCCTAGCAGGTCGGAAATGTTATGACAAGACACCGCGGGATAATCAATATTACAACCGCAGTTAAGTACGCCTTTCTAATTGAATATCCATTTCTCAATTTCGGTCAGTATTTCTTATGATCGATCACTGGGTGTAGAAGGCTTTAGGCATAGGAGTTTGATCGTCACAATTGCCCCACTGAGCGGACGCAGCAGATGAGTCTTGCGCATGAATTAATTTACAGAGAGGGAGATTTAAACACCCTGTCCTCCGTTGTCCATCAGACTCTGATCGGAGGTTGGCTCGAACACAGAGGTTGGCAGGTCTAAACAGCTCATCTGCGCATGTGCCACAGAACCTGGGTTTTAACAACGAAGGCGATTAAGAACCACCTACAGCATGAGTGCCATTAAGGAAACATTGATAACAATTCACTGCAGACAGATATCCAGTCCATTCATTCCTCAGTATCGCCTCTTTTTCACACACCAGAATGTTGAGGTGTGTTCTGCAACTAGAAATCAGATTGACCAAGTCCCAGAATACTTGTTAAAGTGCAATAGTTGACAGAATTGAGTGATTCATATTGATTTAAAGGATTCGAGCAGGCATGTGATCTGAAGGTGTCTTACAAGAATGAAAGTGCAACGCGCCTCCTGACTGATGATTTTTTTAAGTACACAGAGACTCACTCACCAGAAGTACACTGTATCTTTCTACAGGAGGCAATTCCCTTGGGGTTGATGGTCCTGTTCGTCTTCGTCGCCTTTATGATTGTTGCCGTGAATGCGGGCAGGGGAAAAAACGGCTATTTAATCGCTATATCGGTAAGTCAGATTTGTTCACCGTTCGGTTCATTTAAACGCTCTCAAGCCAACACAAATATGTAAAAGTAGGGAAAACCAGAGGACATTTCAGTCAATAAAAGCCAGATACGAAAGCACAATGCTTATTTTTCTTTAAAGCTAAAAATGAAAATTCTCTTCCATTCAACAGGCGCTTTTACGCAAAAGACATCAATTGAATTTCAAAATAAAGATCGACATTTGCTGCGGTTAGTTCCTTAAAAACGTGCCCTACTAAGACAACGTCTTCTCCAACTATGACACTATTAAGGGCATTATTTAAAGCAGAGAGGTCCCCAGGTTCCAATCCATGATCTGCTGGGCGACAGAAAACTACAGTCAACGTTTCTTCCGGGAAAGATTGTTTTTACTAGCTTGAAAATCTTAGATGCCTCTTTATCCGAAAGAAGAACTTGGATCTTAAAATGGGGCATTGGAAACTATTTATTGAATCCGACAGCCATGGTTCATTCCTTGTTTATTAGGCTCATAAGGTCAGCTGCAAACGTAGGGGGTTTGCTTAATAAGGTATATTAGTTTTTTGTTTTACTACAAAGCAAAATGGCTCAAATGTTCCTTTAGGTTTTATTCTTCATTGTGCTTGCCACATCAGTTGTCGACTTTGCCCTCCATGTACGAAAAATTGTTTGAGAACAAACGCAAAAGTTGGCAGGCACAACTCAATTTCTGCCGTTGGCAAAGCACCGGGGACTCCGCTCGCATCATTGTTATCTATCTCCCGCCAATACATATCCAAAGTATTGCAACGTCTTCTTTTTTAATGTGTAAGCAGCACTTCAATTCTCCCATACCTTGAAGAAGACAGGCTGTGCTGCTCCACGCTCTTCCAAAGCACACGCGCGAAAGCACCCTGCTGGCAACACTCATTGAAATGGATTTATAATTGTTGGGGTAAAGATACTGGTTTGGCTGAAGCTCACTAATGTCAGACCAAATGGAACATAGTTCTGATAGATGGACGCAATACATCAAGCAAACCTTGGCGGACGGTTGTTAAGCAATCATCTCTCATAAATGCACTATTGATATGAGGTCATTACATCTGTCTACGATGGAGATTTTTGCGTGCAATTCCAAGGCAATGGGTCAATATATATATATATAATGGTGGGGGGCGCTCACCGATCGTTTCTACGGAACTCGCTCGTTCCGTTGTGTCTTATAGGCCCTCTGTCGAGTCCAACAAGCAGGCGCACAGCGGCGCATAATATAGACAGAATGGCGTTACCGACAAAGACAAGGGAGGCTGAAATGGTCATTTCTGGCTTATAAGCCGTCGTCGGCCAGCCATATCCAACCCCAAGGTGTGCAACACCCGAGGCTCAGAGATTAGAGGCGTGGTTAGAGGTTAGAGAGCGTGGCCCTGTGGTTAGAGGCGTGGACTTCTAAATAACAGGTCGCGAGTTCGAGCCTCGGGTGTTGCACACTTCGGGGTTGGGTATGGCTGGCTGACGACGGATAATAAACCAGAAATGGCCATTTCAGTCTCCCTCGTCTTTGTCGGTAATGCCATCCTGCATATATATATATATATATTTGCCAGAAAGGAGAAGACAGATTCTGGGGGGTAGATTGATACAGCACTGTTTCGGCCTTGTTTGCCTTCACCAGCTGGTACCGGAAACACAAAAGTGCGCACAGACGCACCTGGCGCAGCTGGTCCACCACTGGGGTCTACCAGATGGGTCAAAAGCACTTCATCGAACCGAAGTTCATCAGTGTCTCGCCACCTGCCATTCTCTGTCGCTGCAGATCGGTATTTATTATATATATATATATCTGAGAAGATAAGTCGATCGCAGGAACCATAGGTATATTTGCCTGAATGGTATTAACGACAACGGCAAGGGAGACTAGAATATCAATTTATGGCTTGTTAGCCGTCGTCAGCCAGTAATACCCAAAACACCCGAGGCTCGAACTCGAGACCTGTTAGTTAAAAGTCCAGTGCGTCTAACTACTGGGCCACAGGTCTGTTGTCCTGTCGATTGCGTTAGTGATACGTAATGATAGATGGGCGCTCACCAATCGTTCCTGTGGAACTCACTCGTATCATTGTGCCTTAGGGTTCCCTCTCGAGTCCAACCAGCAGGCGCACAGCGGCGCATGATATAGGCAGAATGGCATTACCAACAAAGATAAGGGAGACTAGAAACGACCGTTGAGCATCCCTCTACCATTATATATATGCAGAGTGTTACTACCGACAAAGACAAGGGGAACTAGAATGGTCATTTCTGGCTTGTTAGCCGTCGTCAGCCAGTCATAACTAACTCCGGGGTGCGGAACAAATGGGGCTCGAATTAACGACCTGTTAGTTAGAAGTCCAACACCTCTGACCACAACGGGACGAGTCCGTTCCGTAAGAATGATCGGTGAGCGCCCCTCCACCTATAGATATGTCGGTCTAACTTCCGAGTCAAATTCTCACTTGTCATGCGGAATTCTCCATTCAACCGGTGGAATTTTGTGAATACAATGTTGAAAGAATAAACTAGTACAGCTAATTGGTAATGACACCAACCAAGTCATCTTGAATGCAGAACGGAATAAAACTATTCTCCTTTTCTTGATGGTCAAATTTAGGTTGCATTCATTGATGGTATGATCCTAGGCGCTGATACGGTTGACGAAAATGAAGAATATTAGTTTCCATCTCCTTGTTCCTCAAGGCCATTTCTCACATACAGTGGACGTTTTATATCATGAAATGCAAACGGAAATTCTAAAATATTTTCCCTGTTCAAAAAGCTCACTCAAGTAGGGCTGTAATATTCGTTGTCATGCAGCATAATTCTAAGATATTTAAGTCACATATACCAGGATGCCTGCCTCTGAATAAACTTCTTTTTGGCCGTTCGCAAACTATATTTTGTGAAAAATGACCTCTTTGATACTGAAAATATTTGCAGTTGATTTTCGATATCCCAATAACTACAAATATATTACATAGGAACCATGCCTAAACATATCCTCTCTATTGCTCCTTGGCATTAAATTACATGTTCTTTAAATGTCCTATATGAGGAGAGAATATTACATAGTTTAAAAAAGTCTTTTCAATTCACGGAAAATATTTCTACTCCGCCCGCCATTACACTTTCATTCGTGGCTTTCAAGTTACATGGCGCCTATATTATGTCAATAGAATATCAGACATTCCTGTAGGCCGTTAGAAGGAAGTCATACAGGGCTCATAAAGTTGTGTACTGAATGCGGACCAGGTTGAATTCCCTATAAGTGACCTTGATAAACGTTCTGACGTGTTGTTGTACGAAAGAACGCTTCGCGATCTTGAAAAATCTTATGATTAATAACTTTTTTAAAAAAACGCATGATACTCTCTCATCGAGAAAAGGATTTGAGGAGACGCGATTTGCCCCTAAATGAGCGCAAGAAAGAATGTTTATGTATATGTTTTTTAAATATATCACTTGAATTTATCAGAACACCGAAATTCAATGGAAAAAACGCATACCACATAAATAATCATTTCTTTGTTGGTTTTGGTGTTCGAGTCATTTAAAAGCCGATATCCTGCTGTTTGACTAAAATATTCTGTAATTGTTATTAAAAGTCTTCTTAAGTACTCCTCTACGATTGAAAACATTTTATAATATCGCTTAGCACTTTGCGAGATCTTCCATCCCTGAAACTTCCCGCAAAAATGCACAATGAAGTTCCTTTGCGTCTTTTTAAACGGGTTCTGTGCAAACAGAGTTCTGAATTTCGAATACTACTGACTGACAGTTTTCGCTCAATGAGACCTCTCCCAATATGTATTTTCATTAACGAATGATATCTTCTCGGCCTTGAGCATGCGTAGGACTACATAGGAAACCGGATAGCGCCCATTAAATGAGGTACGCTGCTTACATAACCAAGTGTCTAAGTTCTTAATAGGGGCAAATATGTAGCCTTTTCAGTTTTAGTTTCAGTTTATTTAGGGAAATATAGGCGAGCGCCTTTGAACTCCCTATTGGTTACAAGTCGTCGGAGAAAAACATTGATAGTGGGAAGGAGAAAAAAGGGGTTTTGTACATAATCGCTGACAGCTAGTCAAAAGAGTAATCAATAACGGTTACTAACAAGTTAGAAGTAGTATAAACAAGTTTAAGTTGGTGCCGGTTATGTGAGTGGATGCAAGGCTGGTAACTGGGAGGCTTGATGCGCGTCAAGTCTAAACTTAAAGGAATTCACACAGGAGGAGGTTGCAACATCGGTGGGTAGGGCATTCCACGCTGCAACCACTCTGTGACTGAAAAAGAACTTTCTCCCATTGATTCTTGCTTTCCCTCTCCCATTGATTCTTGCTAATTATCAGCATGTAAAGAAAGCAGTAAAGAAAGGAATTTTGACCTAACACCCGCTCTTCTGTCAAGCCCGTCTGTCGAAAAAGTCACCTCAAGTAAATGCCATGGCTCAACTGAGCTCTAGGTGACTGCGGAAATGAACCGAAAAGTCGAAAACCTGGCAATGCGATCCATGGACTCACGAGCACTTAGTACTAACCAGCAAGATCCAAAGTCTTATGACCGTGGTGCTCAAGAGTCTACCCTGATTGCACGACAGAGCACGGGATCTCTATTCTCTGTTGAAACAGCTGTCTAGGGTCCTCGCACGTGATCACGAGCTTCGAGTAAGCAGTAATTGGGTGCCAACTTCAAACGTCTTTTTTCGTTATCAGCCAGGCATCACGCGTATTGCGTCCTGCAGTTGCAACATATCGGTGAACATCGGCTACTTGTAGTTCAATAATTCCTCTTACTTCGTTTTTATTTGCATGAAATGTGTTATGTATGCGAAACAGAAGGTTAGTTTGAAATGGAATGTGTACTGGATTCGAGAAACAGCACACGTGAGAAGGCTTGTCGAGACGACACCTACGTCGTACGGAATCGTATTATTTAATGTGGGTGTCAACCACCACCAAAACCATATGGCCTTGGAATGGCCCAAAATAATCGGCGTGCACCCCTTCCACGGCGAGTCAGTCAGGGCCTAAGGCTTCAGAGGAAACTTCGGTAAGGTCTTCTGTATTATCTGGCACACGTGACATGCTTTCACCACGTTTTCTATATCTGCGTCAATTTTGGGCCACAAAACATAACTGCGGGCGAGAGCTTTCATTCTAACTGTACCAGGATGAGCATTATGCAGGTCTCTGAGGACGGCCCGTCGGCCTTGTGGTGGCACAACTACAGGATTGCCCCATAGTATGCAACCGTCTTGTGGACTTAACTGGTTATGATGGCTGAAGAATGGTTGAAAATTAGAGGAGATGGACGACGGCCAGCCAGATTGTATGGCTCTTTTTACTCGACTTAGGAGAGGGTCTCTCGATGTCCACTGTCGATTTTGTTAACAGGTTACAGATACCTTGACTAGGTTCTGCAACAGATTCCCGAATTCAAAAACAGGTGCTCCGTTAATGCCATCGTCCACAATAGGAAGCCTACTCAAGGCGTCAGCCACTACGCTTGCACTACCTGTGACGTATTACATTGCATACGTGTAAGCAGACAGAGTGAGTACCCATCGTTGTATTCTCGGCGAGGACATTTGTTGTATCCCTCGTTTTTCTCCCAGCAAACCTAAGAGGGTTTGTAATCAGTGTTAATCCCAAAGGGTCGGCCAAAAAGATACAGGTGGAAGCGATGTAGGCCAAACATTATTGCTAAGGCCTCTTTATCTAATTGCGAGTAGTTGGTTTCCGCCTGTGACATGGTTCTTGATGCAAAAGCGACCGGCATCTCCGCACCAGAAGGCACTCAGGGCGTGGGAACCGCACCTACGCCGTACGGAGATGCATAACATTTCAGTATGATAGGCTTCTCGGGGTCATAATGAACTAGGACAGATGAGGAGGTAAGAGCCGCCTTTGCCTGTTCAAAAGCACTTTTTTCAACCTCCGGCCGGTTCCAGCAACGATTTTTTTAAAGTGGTCAATAAAGAGGCTTTGGAATTGTAACCGATTGATTCATAAAGCAAATCAAGTGGGTGACCAACCCCCCCAAATGAAGGCCAGTTTTATCCACCCTGAAGTGCAGGTATTCCACCTGGTTGGCAAGACAAGTACACTTATCTTTTCCGAGTTTAAAATCTGCGTCTTTTAAACGTCCTAAGACGATGGTTGAAATCTATGGATGACTATGTTCAGATGGGCTGGTGCCAATATATCGTTAGGATATGCGCAAACGTGAGGTACAGTAAATGGGCTAACTCATGAAGTGTCAACCGAAATTCCGAAATGCGTCTTCGTTTCGAAAAGATTAATTACGCAGGTTTGTAAAACCAATTATCATGAGGCATAATTCTACAATTTTTCAGTTTTCGTGAGATGACGGCTTTCGAACGAACTTCTTTCTCATTGACTTTCGAAGTCTTTTAGAATTCGATTGCATTTCATGGAAAGCATGCACATAAACATTCATTTTTTGCTCATTCATTAAGAGGTTACGTCTTCTTTCAATTATATAATAAAAGTAAAGGTCTTATTCGGTTTTGAATTTTTTTCTAATTCCTGAATAATTTTGAAACCCGACATGCCGTTAAATTTGCATTCAGGGCTTCCAAACAACAAGCTGCATATGTTCCGCGTACTGAGAACCAAGCATTTCTCTGCAGTAGTAAGAGGAGATCATATGGAATTCATAAAATGTAGCAATGGATGTGAATCATATTGTTAACTTTATAAGTCAAATTGGTAAATGCAGAGACAGGACGTCTTATAAACGGCTATTTCACAGTATTAAAAATCTCAAAAGTACAAACTTAAAAACCGAATTATATCCTTCCTTCGAGTATAAACTTGGAAGAAGACGTACTTTTCTACCGAATGAGCAAAAGAATGAATATTGTTATGCATGTTTCCCATAAGGTAGAGCTGAATTTCCATGAGCATTGAAAATCAATGAGAAAAGTGCATGCCACTATATTAGTCGTATTAAACAGAGTGTAGTTTTGCCTTCAGCTGGAAAGAAGTCCGTTCGAAAGCAAGCGTCCTGAGGTAACTGAAATATTATGGAATTGTGCTGACTGATGATAAATTTTACAACCCTATTTAATTAGTCTTTTCGAACCGAAAACGCATTTCGCAATTTCGGTTGACATTTCATGTGTCAGCCCGCCTACTATATGTACTTCACGAGGTTATCAACCAAGCATTGAAATAATCCGGGAGCAGAACTTTCACCAAATGGTAGCCTTTTGTATCAAAACAAATCCCGATGCGTATTGATGGTGGTGGCGACTTGGTTGTAAGCATGCTTCAGGTCCAAATTTGCAAAATGATGAGAAGGATGCGTACGGATCCTCGATGCCCGGGGGAGGATAAGAGTTCAGTTCAGTTGCTGAGTTGATTGTCAGCTTGTAGTCGCCAAAGATACAAACAGAACCATCCGATTTAAGAACAGGAACTATTGGGGCTGCCCATTCCGAATATTGCACGGGCTCGATAATGTCCGCTTTCTGTAGACGATCCAGCTCTTCTTCGATCTTCGGCGCAACTGCATAGGGAGTTGTACGAGCTTTGAAGAACCGGGGCAGGAAATGTGACTGAAACTGGAACCTAACAGGCGGACTGCGGTAGTGAGTAATAGAACCATTACGAAATAGTTCCTTATGATTTGCCAAATTGGGATTTAAAGCCCGACGTACACCAATCTGATATACATAGTGTAACACAGAAGGCACACATTTAATCCAATTCCGTCCGAGGGGATTTGGTTGCTGGCTTCCCTTCACCACGTTAACCACCCAGTAATGAGGGCCATTCTCATGCTTAACTTCGGCCGTAAAGACTCCTCAAACCTCCACGTTCTGTCTGGTGTAATTACGGAATGCCGAGCTAGCCGGTAGGAGGGAGGGTAATTTCTGAAGAAAGGCCCCATTGATGAGAGTAACAGCTGAGCCAGTGTTAATTTCAAACTTCACGGGACGGCAATCAACTGGACGTGTGATTGTGTAGAACGATTACAATGACGCGTTGGCCGAAAAAACCCGGAGTATCGTCTCGCCATCCCCAGCGGGATTAGGGTAGGTCACATAAGTGTTAGTGTTCGTCCATCTTTTGAAGAAATACTTTCGTTCGATGTTGCCGATTTTCTTGCAAAACTGGCATACCGTCTTCTGCTGTCTACAGTCTGACCACCAGATATCATCCTGACCACATCGGCGGCAGGAGAGTAGTTGTTTTGCGGGAGCTGGTTGTCGTTGTTTTGGTGAACACCCTGCAGTGTTGACCTGGGACACAGCCACTTCAGCGTCCAAGGATGATATCACTCCATTGGTTGACTGCTTCAGCTGTTAAAGGTTTGCCATATGCGCTCCTGTTGACTGGCGATATCACAGGCTTTCTCCATGACAAATCCTTCTTCTCTGATAAGAGATTTTCCTGAGCTTTTTCATCGCGCAGACCAACGATCGACTGCTGAACGAGCATTGTATGCTCGAAATTGTCTGCCTTGATCTCTTTACACCCACAATCAGATTCGTAAAAAAATCACTGACACGTTGATTAGATTCTTGACGCATTTGACAAAACCCATAGCGACTAAGGAAGACGTTGTCTTTTCCTCCCCTACGCTACAAAACGGACGTTTTTATCACAATTCACCTGATACGGTCCACCATACAGAATAGGACTGTCCTTACTTTGGACAATAAAGTTGACCAAGTAAGGAAAAGGTGCCTGAATCCATATCTTAAAACAAACGCTTCTTTTTTAGAATAAGATAACTGAGAAAGATAGGAAAGACACAGATTGGCAAAACTGAGATATCCGGGTTTCTGATTTGAGGAAAAAGATGAATTCATTGGTGTGACCATTTCTGGACTATTAGTCGTCACTAGTCAGCCATACCCAACCCCTGCGTCTTAAACATGTGTTCTGTTGATTAGGGGGTCCAAAGGCCTAACCATTAAACCGTAGACTCGTCGTCCTGTCAGTTGCCAGCGGGTATATCAAATATAGTAGAAAATGCTCATCGATCGTACCACGGGACGACGGCTTGATTTAGAGCCCCACAGACAGTCGTACAGCGGCTATTCATATATGCCGAAAAAAATTGTTGCCGACAGCCCTCATGGCCATGTCTGGCGTCCTTGTCCGAGGCCTCGTTGCGTCAAGGTCATTCACCGTCGCAGCGAACGCTACCAGACGTGCTGACCTACAACCACTGGACCAACCATCGTCTCACTATCAGGCATGACTGGTGGCAGTCAACACTAGTTCTGGCTTTGCCAGCGGGCACTTCCGCCTGAGAGGGGAACTTTGGGGTTCTGTATGCAATAAAGCCCTCATTATGGTGACTTCTGTCTTTTCCTAAAACGCGGGCTTTGGCCTGATTGTAGCACTCTGAGTACACACTGGCTACTTACCCACCACAAATTATCCCCACCTGGCCTGTCTCAGAGATCATCAATTGTAACCTCCATTCCTGTGGTTAAAATAATCTTCCATGACTTTGTGTTTACGCCGTTAACATAAAATACTATGACAAATATGCTTGTTTGTTGGAGCTTCGTTAGCTGGAATCCTCGAGCGTTTTAGTAAACAGTAAGTGGGCTAACTCATGAAATGTCAACCGAAATTCCGAACTGCGTTTTCGTTTCGAAATGAAAAAGATTAATTAAGTAGAGTTTTACAAATAATCAGTATGCAGTAAAATTTTATAATCGATCATGTCTCTGCATTTACCAATGTGGCTTGTAAATTTAACAATATAGATTAAATCCAATGCTACATTTTATGAACCCCATATGGTCTCCTCTTAATACCGTAGAGAAATATATGGTTTTCCGTACACGGAAAATACACGACTTGTAGTTTGGAAACCCTAAATGCAAGTGTGACGGCAGAGCGGGTTCAAAATTATTTGGGAATTAGAAAAGTTTTTGAAAATCGATTAATACCCTACCTTCAAGTATAAAATTGGAAGAAGACGTAATTTTCTACAGAATGAACAGAAGAATGAATATGCTTATTCATTTTTTCCATGAAATATAATAGGACTTTTAGGGACACCGAGATTCAGTGTGAAAAATGCATGCTACATATGTAGTTATTTTTTTACGGAGTATGGTTTTTAGATGCAACCGAAAAGATCTTTGTTCGAAAGCCGGCGTCCTATGGTAATTGAATTGTTATAGAATTATGCTGCAGGCTGACTAGTTTTCCAACCCTGCTTAATTAATCTTCTCGAAACGAGAACGCATTTTGGAATTTCGGTTGACATTTCATGAGTTAGCCCACCTACTGTATATGTTGTCTATCGGTGATTGGCAAAGCCATTGTAAGAATCGCTGAACGCCTGGACTCGGGAATTGGAATCCCCGCCAATGGAGGTGGCCCGGAACCACATTTCAGGGGCATTCCCACTCCCGCTGGAATGTCGAAACCACAACTGGGTACCATGAACCTGTTGCCGACATGGTCACGTCTGGCGTCCTTGTTTAAGGCCCCGTTGCTTCAAGGTCATTCACCTTCGCAGCGAGCGCTTCCAGATGCGCTGACCTACAACCAATGAACCAACTTCAACTGGGACGCAAGTGCGTCCACAGAGTCGTAGCTGCCCATGAGCCCATTGAACGCATCATCTCCCCCCGAGACTACGAGACACACCACACCTCCCGCAACTACAGTGTCCACCAATTGAACACCACTTGAGCGTGTTCTAAACAAACATATAAATGCACCTGCCACCGCCATCTCAATAACTCTCAAGCGTGGCTGGATGCAATAAGGACTAGCCGTGGCTTTGCTGCCGCCTGAGCGGACGACTCATTCTGGTGACTTCTGTATTTCGCCACAGCCCCGGATATGGCCTGAGAATTGTAGCGCTCTGAGTACACTCTGTTCGCTTAAGGCGTTGTAAGGTGGCCGATAATGACAACGTAGACTGCAATCACCATTTCTGGCTCACTAGCGGTCGTCGACAGAACCATTGTGCCAGTGTGATGCAGATGTGAGCTCTCGCTATGTAACTGCCAGTGAGGTTTTATACCAACCCCCCGGGACGTGATGGGACGAGTAGGCTCCGTGACGCGGTCGGTGACCCCCCACTATCATAATTCGCCACTCAAAAAACCAGAAACATTGGTCAGCACATCTGTTGATTTGGCTAGAGTGGAAAGCAGAAGTTTGGAGTGAAGACCCATATACAGTGAGTGACCGATCTCATGAAATGTTGGCCGAAATTCTTAAATGCGGTTTCGATTGGGAAGAAGTACTTAGGAAGGGTTGTAATATTGATTATCCTGCGGCCTAATATAATATTTCGGGCTCGTCAAGATGTCCGCTTTTTAATGCACTTTTTTCGGCCTCCCGTGGAAACCGTACACGCTAAAAATGAACATTTAAGTAACAAATGTTTTTCACATCGATTTGCGATGGCCTTGTAAATTTAAACATGTTTTATAGAAAACATAACCAAAATATACCTTCTTTTTCTAATTCGATAGAACATCACGTAGACTTCACATCTAATATACGAAGAAAGGATATTTTCCGGTTCAAAAAAGTTCCTCATTAGGAGGTTTTTT
Organism: Spirometra erinaceieuropaei; assembly: GCA_902702965.1. NCBI lineage: Eukaryota > Metazoa > Platyhelminthes > Cestoda > Diphyllobothriidea > Diphyllobothriidae > Spirometra > Spirometra erinaceieuropaei. The sequence continues at coordinate 767,579 of CACRXP010000168.1, forward strand.
AAGACCGCGCAATGTCCATTCATACAGCATCGCACCTGTCCGTTTACCTATGCTTTTCGTAAAATGTGCAACATAGTCCGCATCCAGTACTACATTTTGCGAACTGTCTATGGTATCTTCTTAAAGCATAGATGAATATTTGATTTTGTTGCGCTTAAGCATGCACCATGTAGACTGAAATCGCTAAAAGATGATGCAACGACTAATCGAGCTCAAAATTATTCGGAAATTAGGATACTTTTTTTAAAACCAAATATACAATTTCTTCGGGCATAAGATGTAAATACAATGTGGTTTTCTACCAAACAAGAAAAATAAAGCATATTTTTGTGCATTTTGTCTATGAAATATATTTAAATTTACAAAACTATCGTAAATCAGCGTGAAAAATGCATGTTATTTAAGTAATCATTGTTGCCGAGTGCTGTGTCTACGGGAAGTCGAAAAGATATGCATTAAAAAGCTGACATCTTGGCGAATACGAAATATTATAGCACCATACCGCACGATAATTAGTATTACAACCCTTCCTATGTACTCCTTCCCACTCGAAACCGCATTTCAGAATTTCGGCCAACATTTCATGAGAACGGTCACTCCCTGTACACTTAGAGTTGAAGTGGTGGTTTGAAATTTGGAATGAAATTCTATAGGCTCAGTCCAAAGGCTTTCGTGAATAATGATGCCGAAATTAATCAGTTTCAGCAGTAATGTACGCAAACTGTCAACTGACACATATTGCATGATTCACCGTGGTAAAGGGCGCTCATCGGTCGTTCTTACGGAACTCAGTCGTCCCGTTTTGTCTTACCGGCCATCTCTCCAGCCCAACCAGCAGCCGCACAGCAACTCATGATAAAGGCAGAATGTCATTACCGACAAAGACAAGGGAGACAGAAGTGGCCATTTCTGGCTCATTAGTCGTCGTCAACCAGTCCTACCCAACCCCGAAGTGTGGAATACCTGGTTTTCGATCCCTCTAACTGATAATTAGAAGTTTAACGCCTCTGACCACTGCACCACGGGCCCGTTATCATGTCGGTTTCGATCAGGAATGTGCAATGGTACAGGAGCGCTCACCGATCGAGCCCCAGGTGTTCCACACTTGGGGGTTGGCTACGACTGGCTGACGATGACTAACAAGCTAGAAATGACCATTCCGGTCTTCCTTGTTCTTGTCGGTAATTACTCACCATACTGACAGCACAGGCACTAGTTAAAAGTCCGGACATGTGTTCCGACCGTATTCTGTCGTCGCATGACTGATAGCGAGAGGTTCGGCTTATCATTGTGCCTTCTGACGAATACTTCAGTTTTGAAATTTCAACTTTCTACCCTCGCCACGAGTGCTGGCAAGCAGGACTTCATAGTCCTCCAAGTCATACCAATGAAAGGGATTTGCTAGTACGCATTAAAAAAAATTATTCGTCATTTAGCATCTCACATATCACTCAAGTGCGAAGAAAATTAAGGGGTATCTTTTATTCATTTAAGCTACTCACTCGGATGAGTGATGAGGATCTTGCGAGCGATTGATAAAGTTCATGTCGACCGTTTGTGTTTTTTTACTGTAGATTAGCTCACGGCCATAACCAGTACCGTGACCCCTCAATCGTGAGGGCTGCGTGTCAAACCCCCCGCGAAAAGTAAAAATCCGCGAAGTAAAACCATATGTTTTCACGATTATTCCCATATACCTTAAGCCCTCATAAACTCTACCCTTCATATTATATTAACTATTAGGTTAAATTCATTGAAATCAACTGAGTAAACCAATTAAGGAAACGTGTACCAAAAAGGTCCATCATCCACAGCATTTCGTGAACAGGCAAAATATCGTGACACGTATATGCTTACATAAACGGTCTGCGATAAATGGCAGTCCAGAAAGTCGATGTACGATATTGCGGAGTAGTACTGTTAATACATTTTACCAAGCAAATTTTTGCTCAAATCGAGCCAAAGTCAACTAGGCGGCTGAAGGTAGGCAAATATCTCGGGATAGGTAGATCAAAAAAGTACGCCAAAGTTGTTGGATTGTTTAGAAGTGTTCAAAAATTTGTGTAGGTTCGAAACCACCAAACAACAACTTTTTATCCCATAATATCCTAGACCGAGACAGGATTCTTCACGCGGGCGCCTAATCCGAAATCCGCCGGCAAATTGTGAGACCAAATGGCGCGAAACGTGAAGTTGGAGGAGTCCACCGTTGTTAACCAACTAACTTCCAGCTGCGCAGAGAGGGTAATTACATTGAAAATACCAATACTGCCTGGGGACACGGATTAATAAACATCAATTCGCGTTAAAACGAGCAGTACAGTAAAATTAAGTGTGAATTAGTTTGGTACCTCGGCACAGTACTCTCCCCTCCCCCTTCGAGGGCGGAATGCGGCGTAAAACGGAACCGGAGGAGATGCATAGGTTTAAGTGAAGAAGAAGGGTGCTCTAGCACCGGAATATCTTGTCTATTCTTCTGAGCTTTCAAACTCGTTCAGGAGTTCATCGTCAGAGATAGTAGCAGCACCAGAGCAAGCGAAAGTTATAGGGTCTGTAAGCCAATCATCGACCGGCGGCGCAAGACTGGAGGTGATTGAGCAGGGTTCTGTATGCCAACGTCATATCGATAAGTCGATTGACTGAGTTTTCATCCGCGACCCAGGCTTCAATCAATTCTCGACCTGTTTTGTTTCCGGCATAGGCGAATTACACATGGAACTCGAACCTTCGTCATCAAGCATAAGTCTAGAAGAAATAGGCAACTAATTGATCAGGGAAATGAACGTGACGACACTGTGACTGATATAAAGAGAAGATACAGATGAAGAGGGTGGAGGAAAATGCGGTTTTAGTTGAATGCTGTGGACATGTAGGAAGAGGAAATATGCGGGACGGTTGGATAAAGAGTGGGGGAAAGAGAAATGACGGGAGTAGGGAGGGTATAGGGGCACGGAGCAGTGGAGGTGGAGGAACAGAGGGTAGAGGGTCAGCGCATTTTTTTCTCGTGGCCGGTCCGGCGACATCTCCGCAACAACAGCCTTGACCCGGCAGATGGTGGCCACGTTCTCCTCGCCACTGTGAAGAATCCAGCAAGTCTTGGTGTTGCATGGGATTGCACGGACGGTCCTTCTTATGGTGATTTCAACAGTTTGAGCGCACAGTCACATCGAACGAACACATGAGTGAATTTCTTCAAATTCTTTTTGACATTAGACTCGGTGTAAAGCAAGCGCATAAATTGCCGCAGACGGTGCCCAAAATTGTCAGAGACCTCGTCGTCACCACGAAAGGCTGGGGCGATCATCTCGTCTGGCAGTCGGAGAGTAGTGCCGAAAGCCAAATCAGCTGCGCTACAGTCCAGATCCGAGCTGCGCGGATGTCGAGGAGTGCAAGAGGAAGGTTGTCTGATCAGTTTCCTGAGTCTTCTGCGCACTCATGGCGGTCTTTAGTTGACGGTGGAGGCACTCAACCATACCGTTGTCAGCTGAGTGGTAGGCTGTCATCCGAATACGCGTGTAGCCAAGGAAACTGAGTAGCGTGTGGAAGAGTGGAGACTCAAACTAGGCACCAGGACCCGTCGTAACCATGGATGGGACGACGAACATGGCGACCCGATGACTGACGAAGGGCTTCGCGATGGTTTAGCCTGTTCATTCGGCAAAGAAATGTCTTCAGCCCAGTGGGTTTACCGACCAACGCAGAAAAGAGGGCGAGTATAGCAATTGGATGGAGGCAAGGCGTCTACGACATCCAGATGCACATAGCTGAACAGTGTATCGGGGCTGTGGAAAGTGCCTGCTGGTGGCTTATTATGACATTGCACCTTGTTGCGCTGGCAATTCAGGCGCGAACGTGCCCAAACTTTGACGCCCTTGTTCATGTAAGGCCAGACAAACCTTTCCACGAGGATGTTTTGTGATCCTAGGGTGGTTCATGGAGAGTTTGGAAGACAGCTAGACGCATCGAGGCGGGCACAAAAGTTTGTTGACAAGGAGTCGAGACGTCAACCGGTGCCAGTGGTCAAAAGGACGTCTGTGAGTTGAAGACCACCAGCGGTCTCGTCGCCAGGACAACCAGTACGTCGTTCCTTAGCCACTATGGCACGAAGATCGATCCCGAGAGGGAAGGTCTGGACAGGGTGTCAGCCGATCCATTCATTGGGACATAATTATGACGGATGCCTGTTGTGAATTGGGAAATTTAGTCCGGATGAGCGATCTTTCTCGGGTTGTATCTGCCTGAATGTGCTTTTATAGTAAATGCAGATGGCTTATGGTCCGTGAAAATGTTGAAGTCACGACATTCAAGGAAATGTCGAAATCGTTTCGAAGCCAGGTAAATGGCGAGAAGTCCACGGCCGAAGGTACTTTATCACGTCTCAGCAAGCGACAGCTTCTTAGAGAAGAAAGCCAACGGTCGTGTGAAATCTGTTAGGTTTTATTGGAGGACGGCTCCTACGGCAACGGTTGAAGCATCAACTATGAGGGACAGCGAGACTTCGGGAGAAGGAAGTGTGAGCAAGGAGGGGTCAGCAAAGGAGGTCTTAATTCTCTCAAAAGCAATCAATGCGTCACTAGTAAGTTGAAGGGGCGATCTGGACCAGAAAGCACGTTGGTGAGTGGCAGCATTAGGTCGGCACAGCTCGATAAGAACCGGCGGTAAAAGTTGACCACGCCGAAAAAACGTTGGAGATGGCGTTTAGGAGTTGGGAGATGATAATCACGAATGGCTCTGACCTTTGTGGGGAAGAGTACAAATCTTCGGAGTCAACACGTTGGCCAAGAAATGTAATTGAAGGCACACCAAAATCATGCTTTGGTGGGTTGATGCTGACACCGTACTTGTCGATGCGGTCTAACACTTAAAGAGATATGCTCTTTGTGTTCGTCGGCATTCTGACTGCCCACCAAGAGGTAATCGATGTAGGCGACCACAAACGATAGGCCTTGACTAATGGACTCTGAAACTTCAGGGTGGCAATACGAATACCGAAGGGCATGCGGATGAATTCGAAGAGGCCGACGTGAGTAATTATGGCGGTTTAGGAGATATCTTTTGAGAAGACCGGGATCTGATGAAAAGACCGCACCAGATCAATCTTCGAGAAAACCGCTTTACGAAAAAGGGCTCCGGCAAAGTCCTAAAGATGAGACACGAGGTATCGATCAGGAATGGTGGCTCTGTTGAGGGCACGACAGTCTCCACAGGGTCTTCAGTCACCTGATGTCGCCTTGGGCGCCATATGCAGTGGGGGTGCCCAAGGGCTCTTGCACGGTCGAATTATGTCCTGTTGCAGCTAGTTTTAAAACTCCGCCTTCGCAGCCTGGAAACGCTCCGGTGCTAGTTGTCTTGGCCAAGCAAACCTGAGGTGCGAATATGGTGCACAACATCATGTCGGACCTCACCACTGCGAAACTGGGGGTTGATTATGTCGGGGTATCTAAGAAGCAGTTCCCGAAAGGAGCTAGCAATATCTGTATCCAGGGCAGATAATTTGGCCGATGAGGATGTGGAGATCTAGGCAACAGAAGATGGCTGGAACCCCTGCATCTCTATCATGCGATCCGCCATCTCATCCAACTCTGGGACCGTGAGATCTTGAGAACCGGACGTCAGGATTGTTTAAGCATCTGCAGCCAGAGGCTCTAGAAATATCTCCTTGACTAATTTATCGTCAACCTGCGTGTCTTGAAGAAGAGAACACATTTGACGTAGAAGTTATGAGGGCTTCCGGTCACCCAGTGACTCCCAGATAAACTGATGGGGGCTGGCCACCAAGAGGTCATCAGTGTAGGCGCAAACAAAGGGTAGGCCACGTAAGACATGGTCGATAAACCTCTGGAACGTTTGAGCAACATAACGAAGACCGAACGGCTTGCGGATGAAGCGAAGAGACCGAAGGGTGTAGTGACGGCAGTTTTAGGGATGTCCTCAGGAAAGACTGGAATCTGATGAAAAGCCCGCTCCAGGCCAATCTTCAAGACGGTCGCTTTGCCTAGAAGGGTTCTTGTGAAATCTTGAAGATAAGGCACAGGGTACCGATCAGGAGTGGTGACGTTGTTCGGGGCACAAAAGTCGCCACAGGCCCTCCGGGGGCGGACACCCAGAGGGTCTCCGACAGTCGAATTATTCCCAGTTGCAGCATGTATTCAAACGCTGCCTTCGCGGCCTGAAAACGGGCCGGTGCCAGTCGTCTAGGCCGAGCGAACACAGGAGGACCTGAGGTGATGATATAGTGCACAATCCCATGTCGAACTTCGCGCTACGAAACTGGGCTTGATTATGTTGGGGTGTTTAAGGAACAGTTTTTGAAAGAGACTCACAATATCTGTATCTAAGACAGATAAGTTCTTGGGGGTAAAAATGGGAGTTAATCTGTGAACGGAGAGACCTGTTGTACGGTCTAGGAGTCGGGATCGTCGACAGTCAAAACGATGATCGGACTTTGCTAGAAAGTCCAAAACGAGGATTGTATGAGGGACATCGCATTTAAAAAAATCCAAGGGAGAGACCGACAAAGGGACAGGCAGTCAAAAGTTGGATTGGGGGAACAGTTTGCAGTTTGGAAGTGAAAACCAGGACTAGGGGAGTGACGCTTGGCTGGAGTGGAAAGGACAGCATTCATTTGGGCTCCAGGTGCGACCAGAGCCGGAAGAGGCAGAGAAAACGGTCGCGTCTATTCTCTGACTGACTGATTTCCCTGTTTCAACTTAAAATAGCAGGGCGAGGAACAGCGCCGGACCTCTGCACCGAAATTGGTATGATTTCAACAAATATCGGCGGTTTGGGATGGAGAGCGAGAACGACGACAGCGTGCGAGCTGTAGCTTCAGGGAGGCCATCTCATCCGCCGTGGCCGAAATCTGCTTCACCAACTGTTCATTCGCTGTCGATGAGGATGTGGAGATCTGGGCAACGGAGAGCGGCTGGTGTAGCTGCACCTCTACCATTTCTTTCCCCATTTCGGCTAAGTTTTAACCCGTGAGATCTTGAGAACCAGACGTCAAAAAGGTTTTGAAAATCTGCAGGTAAACGCCCATGAAACATCCTCCTCGCGGGTCCTTCGTCAATCTGCATGTCTTCAAAGAGAGAACGCATTTGGCGAAAAAGTCCTGAGGGCTTTTGGTCACCCAGTGATTCCTCCTGGTGGTAACGCTGTCGGCCAGATTCAGCACTAAGTTGAAGGACTTCCGCTGGGAAGAGAAGTATCTTCATGTATACAATATAAAGATGCATAATTTTCAATCGAATGAGTGAAAGAAAGCATTTCTTTTCTATGTTTTGCATGAAATATATTTGAATTTATAAAACCAGGAGGTCAAATATGAGTGCATTCATTCGAGGGATAGCCCTTGCGGGGAAAACCGTTACAATTTTGTCGTATTTCGTCAGCTCTCTGGTAGCGTTGGCAAAAGAAAAGGTTGATATGATGCAGATGAAATAGATTTCTGAAACATGTTGCCAGAATTCGGGTAAAGGAAAATTGACGGCATGAAGAGAATGGGTGGGTACATCAAGTTGTTGGTCGGAGAGAGACATAATAAGCAAGATAGAGATGGCAAAGTATCGAGACAATTCGTGAGAAAATCAGAAGTAAATGGAATAAAAATTTACAAGTAAATGTCGTACGTTAGATGGCATTCAATATGACAGAAAAGGAACAAAGTTTGCTTTAACACAGGGGGTTACCTGTGTCGTAAATGCACTTGTTTTCACGAATTAACCAACCGTATCTCACGAGCTCTGCGTAATAAAAGCCGTAAGTAAAACCGATTGGTAAATAAAATTAATACTCAAAGCGTCAAATAACCTGACAGTCGAGCATGCAAAAGAAGTAGGGGTTGTCCTGCAGAATTGCATCTGTCACGTTAAAACAGGCCGTTCAGCAAAATAAAGCGTGACGAGACTGTCAATGGTTAATTAGCCTGGCATCGCGGCACATCTGCACGAAAAGGTACAGCGAAAGTTCAGAAGACGAAGATGCGATCACTGGAAGAAGAAAGTGTTCAGAAACGTCTGAGCCGGTCGCGGTCTATCGGGGGCCGGAGACAATACAGACCACTTCGTGCTTGCGCACGGTATTGAAGATCGGTGCACCGACCAAAGTATGCATGCAAGCTTGTGAACGCAGGTCCTCGGTCTCTGAAATTTAGTAGTCGAAATTACTGTACCAAAAGTCGGAATACCAACGGAGCTATCCCAGTGAATATCCTTCCTATTGATTAGTAGTATCTATCCTGAAACAAGGTTTTATTCCAGCGGTCGCTTCTACTTCTCATCGACTAATTACCGGAAGTCGCATCCTCGCTTGTATCGGTCACTCGTATCGTTAGTTGCGTATACGTTGTGGCCTAGCACAGGAAAGTTCTTGCAGAAAACTACTCTCTTCTTTTTTGGAGGAACGCCTAGCCTCGAATCACCTGCTAGGCGAACGTAAATACTACTGACAGTATTTTAGTAGGCGAATATTGTGAAGTTAAAAATGTCAGTGCCCGGCAAGTTTTTATAATCGGGTCAAATGAAAGACGCACACTTGCCAAAACACCTATTCAGTGTGTGAGTCAGGTAGTTTTCTGTGGAAATTCCAAATTGATTGCGTACGAAATTCTGCCTAAGCAGTCAGCATTTGGTTGATTACGTACGTTTCATTAGACTGGGTGTGCGTAACTTGACCCAAATGTGATCAAACTCACAACTCTCGGTCCGTGCCCCTTAGCGCAGGTTGTTAGAGCGTTGGCTATACTCACGGCCTGCCCTTGCTGTCGTAGTGCCAAAGTCCCTTCGAGACCGCCGAACTTTTCATACATTGGTCAAATGCGTTCATGAATAGTCGATTTTGAACGCAAACCAACGCGAAAACCTGGCCTAAGGAATAATAACGCCGAAAGACAAGGACGGTGATTACAGCAATGAGACATACCCTCAAGTGCAAAATACTAATTTAAAAAGACGCATTTATAGCAAAGCCATACTACCGTCATAGGGATACAAAAAAATCCCAGTTATCGATGCCTGTTTCATTCGAGAGAAATGATGCAAAGTCAGTCTTTAATTATTTTGCCCTTTACAAACAACTTCGTTTTTTAAAAAGTCATTAAGGAAAACGCCAATCAGGACGGCTATATAAGAGAACATTATGTGTGACGGAAAATAAAGGTCCAGATCTTGAGATACTGTGAAACTTTCGAATGTGCCTGCTTATGGAGAAGGGGTGCCTGGTTGTTGTTAAACCTGGCAATGTTTCTGCACAAGATCTGGCAGTCGAGACCGTCGAGCTACTCCTGAGAAGGAAATACAAAGAAACGGAGAGTCGTCTTGGACATGCCCAAGTCCTTCAGCTCTAAAGTTCTGTCTCCCGACGCACTTCACGTTTGACGGAACAATCTACGAGCAGGTGAGGGGAAAGCCAATGGGCTCGCCGATTTCGGGATTCCTCGCCGAGGCGGTCCTACAGCGGTTAGAATAACTGGTCTTCCAACAACACAGACCGAAATTCTGAGTTCGGTGTGCGTAGGATAACTTCGTCGTAATCGAACGGGATCAGGCGCTAACGTCTAAAGACCGTCTCAACACCGTCTTCCAGGACAAGCAATTAACGATGGAGGGGGAAAAAAATAACCTGCTGGCCTTCCTTGATGTCCTCGTCTGTTGCGAAAATTGTGGTGGCCTAAAGAGCATAGTGTTCAGGAAAGCGACGAATGTGAAACAAATACTGAACTTCAACGGCAACCACCCAATCAGCCACAGACGCAGTTTCGCAAGGACGCTACATCGGCGTGTTGAGGCGCACTGCAGTGAATCGGAAGACAAGGTTGTCGAATCCCAATATCTTCGGCGGGTTTTCAGAGAAAATGGGTATCCGCGCAACTTCGTCAATCGGTGCATGCGCAAACGAGACGGGCGACAAAAACGTACCGAATCAAAATTCTGGCGAGCGATTCCGTACATCAAGAACGCCTCCGAGGCCGTTAGTCGCCTTCTAACACTACTCGGGGCGGGAGTTGCACACAGACCGAAGGCCACCATAATACGTCAGGTGATGAGACCAAAAGACCCACTTCAACGGCAAAACTGAAAGACACACGTTGTCCTCGAAAAATATTTGAAGAAGATATAATTTGCTACCAAAAAACTAAGGCCACAAATAATCCTATGCGTGTTTTCCATAAACGTCAACTGATTCCACAAAATCCCTAGAAATAAGCGTAACAAATCCAAACAACTTAAGTAGTCATTTGCTGCTTGGTGTCATTTTTGAAGGCGGTCGTAAAGGTGCTCATTTGCAAGCCGTCATCCTGACGTGACTGAACTATCTTCGGGTATACGGAACGATTATCAGTAGTACAAGCCCAACTAACAATTCCTTTCTAATCTAGCACATATTTTAGAATTCCAGGTAGAATTTCACCAGCAAAATTAGGTATGATTTCCAACTGCGAATAGCGCCGGTTTAGGCTTCTTGATTTGCATTTGAACATGCTTTATAGGTCTGATACATTAGTTCGGACAGTGTTTGAGGATTTACCAGGTAGACTCTGTCTGTATCTACATAATGCCCTGTACCTGTTAGTAGTTCAAAGCGCTTCCAGCTTAGCTGCCTTAAAGTTGCAGGAATAATCAGGAATTTGAAGTAGGAGGTGCCTTAGAAACGATGTAATTCATCGTTTTTGGGACAAATCTGTCTAATTTACCCAATAAGAGATGGCACAGTAAAACACGGGTGCTATTGACCACTCAAGTTTGAGGAACCAGGCGATGGCTCTGTACTTCCATGCATTTTGGGAAGAACATTATTGTCTCCTCCGACGCGTCAAGAGAAGGAATCCTTCCGTAGCCAACACCCCAGAAGCCATTTAAATCAGTGATAGTTTTACTGTTTTGCACATAGTTTTAAAAAACGCCTTGCCTAAACAGAAATTTAAGACGCATCTGCAGTAGCCAGGAAATGCGATTTACAGAGATTGTCGTGCTAGCTGGAGTCATGGGCACCATAACCTTCAGGCCGGGTCCACATGGAAAGGGGAGAAAATTGATGTCTGTAGAGAGAGACAACATTGTATTCTGTACAGAATGAATGAAGAGTAGGCTGGAGCATCTTGGCAGCCGGACAGAGGCACGGGTCCGGCGGTGCAAGAGCATACGCTGAGGCAGGCGTCAAAACGCCCTAAGCAAGGGCATGTCTTCGATGGCCTTGAAGTTGATTGGCCGGTTCGGAGAGTTGTGATTGGCCGAGAAGCAAACCGGTGCTTCTTGGCATGCGCGACTAGGCGCGTTGTTGCAAGATTAACTGGGAATTCAAATGAATCGGGGTGCTGTGGTGTAGTAAGAGGAAGTAGCTTTGCCCTACGAAAATATAAAAAGTCACTCATTACCTTGCATAGCAGTCTGTCGCTCCGATCATACAGACCCCGCTATGAGACCCGCAGTCCAAATCAATGGTACTCAAAGTCACTCGAAGCATGCTAAATGGTGACACGATAAACACGGCGCCGTCCCATAGCTTCCGGCGTAGAGGTAGAGTCTACTTCCCATGCATCTGTCTTTTTGGTTTTTTGCTCCTTAAGGCAGTTCTGCCCCAGACCACAACACAATAAATCACTCAAAGCGTCTCTTTCACCCACAAGTTACAAGGACTCAAAAACACCGATGATAGGCTGAAGTGCAAATGTGTAAGCAGTGCAGGGTTAGCAAAGGAAAATTTCCAGGGAGACTGTCTGGGGCAAAAACCAGGGTCAGGTTAGTTTGATTATTTGGAGAGGGGTTCATTACGCAGCAATTATTGCCTGAAGTTAGAGTCACGTGGGGATAAGTTAATATCTTTCAATTTACAGTTTGGCGACTAAAAGATGCAAGTACGAGGATGCAACATGCGGAGGGTAGGCCCCTAGGCATAACAGTTGCAAACATTGAGACGCATAGAATGTAATTGCAGATGATCATGATTTCCAGTACAAAATGCGAACTCGGACGAAATTTCCCACGGTATCTTCGTCTAGTCTAACCTGCATTGAAAGAGGAACGTGATATCGAGAAGAACGGATACTACGTTCTACCTGCTGAGCAGTTACAGTGCGTGACCTATCTCATGAAATGTTGGCTGAAATTCTGAAATGCGTTTTCGATTAGGAAGGATTACTTGGTCGCGGTTGTGATACTGATTATCGTAAGACATACTCTTATAACATTTTGGACTCGGCAGGATGTCGGCCTTTAAAGGCGCTTCTTTTCAATCTCCTGTTGAAAGCGTGCTCGGTAAAAAATGACTACTTATGTAGCATGCGTTTTTTCCATTGATTTTCGATGGTCTTGGAAATTCAAATATGTTTTATAAAAATCACAAACAAAAATGTGCTTTCTTTTAATCAATCGATAGAGAATTACGTCTTCTTTATATTTTATACTTAAGGAAGGAGTATAATTTGGTTTTAAAAAAGTTTCTACTTATGAGACTTTTTAAGACCGCGATATGTCCATTCACATAGCATCGTACCTGGCCGCTTACCACTGCTCCTCATGAAATGTACAGCATAGTCCGCATCCATTGCACAATTTTTTTGACCCTGTATGATATCTCTTTAATGACATAGAATATTATGGGATTTTCTTTACGCGGAACGCATGCACCTTGTAGAGTGTAATCACTAAGCGCTAATTCAACTAATGATCGGGCTCCACATTTTTCGGCAATTAGAAAACTTTTTTAAAACCTAATTATACTCCTTCCTTAAGTATAAAATACAAAGAAGACGTAATTCTCTATTGATTGATTAAAAGAAAGCACATTTTTGTTTGTGATTTCTATAAAAAATATTAGAATTTCCGAGACCATCGAAAATCAATGGAAAAAATGCATGCTACATAAGTAGTCATTTTTTACCAAGCACGCTTCCTACAGGAGATTGAAAAGAAGCGCCTTTAAAAGCCGACATCCTGCCGAGTCCAAAATGTTATAAGAGTATGCCTTACGATAATCAGTATCACAACCGCGACCAAGTAATCCTTCCTAATCGAAAACGCATTTCAGAATTTCAGCCAACATTTCATGGGATAGGTCATGCACTGTACGTTAACAATCAGAAGTGGGGTGAAAAACCGATAGGATAGCCACTGCTGAGCCAAGTGAGATCCAGCCGCTGTCAGATAGCGTAGGCCGAGGGCGTTTTGGAGTCAGGCCATTCAGGAAGACGCCAGCCTGCCCCTAAAATAGAAGTTTGACAACTGTGCACAGGGGGGGGGGCTCAAAGCTTGAAACTCCAAAGGTCGAGTCATGCGAAGCTGTCGAAGGCAGAGTAGAAACCGGCCGGACTTCCAGACTTGGAAAGGAAGAGATTCTGAACGAAGTTGATGTAACCACCAAGGTTTCCGAATATTAATTCCACTAACTAGGAAACAGTTCCCATTGTCATTAGTGCCTAACAATACTGCCTCGACAGAGACAGGAATATAATGAAATCGCTAGGGCTACTAGTAGTTGTGCCAATGATTATGGCAATCGTAGACGGTCTAGCATCCATATAGTATCACTGGGATATTCACAAAGTAAGACGGTCTTCTCGCGCTTCTTAGTGCCACTCAGCAGACGCAAATATAGAAACTAATTTGCCCAGTCAGTCCGTCAATACCACTTCTGCTAAGGTATGACTGGAGAGTCTTTTTTCTTTCAAGAAACAGACATTTCCCTGTTTTCTTCGCGAAGCCTTCTGCTCAGTTTTGCTTAGTCAGTCACGAGGTAATTTGCAACCGATAGTATGTCCATCAACCAGGCACCCCACACTGGGAAACCTACGGGAAGCCGTTACATCATCACTAAATCCCACGCCGAGGAGATCATGACAACTTAAAATGAACCCTACACCGGGTTTGCAGTAGACATATCACACACGCGCACTTACTCATACGTGACTGGGTTTCAGCCCAGTTCTGTGCAAAATGATGACAGCTTTTTAGGTTCTACAGGGGAAGAGCCTCTAGCGGGGTAACAGGGCAATTTGCACAATAATCTAACTTAGAAAACTGATAAACCAAATTAACATGCTTAATTTGATTCGCGTAGCTGCTGCTTCCCCATGTTCGTCTCTTCAACCGTACAAAAACTAATTTAAATGTGAGAAGCGCGCGGACATGGAAGAGCAGGCGATGATGGAAGATAAGGAGTGATGTCCCCTTATGATACTGTTGCGAGAAAACAGTACTTCTTTCCGGAGAACTGACGGAGAGGTGGTGAGGGGGAAGTCAAAAACACTAATAAGTATCGAGGAGGGACGACAGAGAATGCGGGTAGATTGATACAGCACTGTTTCGGGCTTATTCTGCCTTCATTCAGCCAATCATAACCCTGACCACCAGCAGCTGAGACCAGAAACACAAACATGCGCACAGACGCACCTGGCGCAGTCGGTCCACCACTGAGGCCTACCAGATGGGTCATAAGCACTTCATCGAACCGAAGTTCATCAGTGAATCGCCACCTGTCATTCTCTGTCGCTGCAGATCGGGTATTTATCAATCAGGTATGGGCGCTGACTTATAATCGAGTTAGTCGTGGACCGCCCTAGGCATCGGTAAGCAACTGTATTCTCTCAACTCTGATTGGGCGAAATTAATCGATAACTCCTGGTCGGGTATGACGGGTATAGGTGGGCATGCACGCTACCCACATGGTATGGCCTATGCTCCTCAATGATGGCGTTAGTGGGCCCTCGTGGACGCCATCGCCGGTGGATACTTGGAGTCAATTTCTGTCTTCATATCCAACGGCTATTCCCTAAAGTGACCTCTGGCATTCTCACGCATGTGAGGGGTGTGTGCTACTGAATGGGTAGTGCCTTTCTGCCAATGACTGACTGGCCAACCAGCCTTTGAAGAGTGATGGTCCAGGCAAATGTGTAACACTTCTCGCCCCCAAGGTTTGTGAACGTCTACCATGCCACGTAGCACCCTGGTGTGTGCTGCAGTTCACCAGTAAATGTTTTTGCACTCCCCTTGGAGATACAGGTTGTGCGCATGGCCGCTCAGGGGGCGTGAAGTGGAGCGCTCAGGTGTGGGTTCGGCCGCGTCATCCACATGAACTCTCCCCACCCCCGGTCTTATGGACTCTGTCTTGACAAGAAGCGAAGGTGGGGGAGGAGAATGTACGGTAGATGCTGCACACGTCCACATTCACTTTTAACCGACGATTTGTTAACAAAGCGTCTTTGCTCCGGTGAGTAACGAGTGATTATGTGTCAAACCGTTCCAGATGCCAATCTGACATTCCGGTGAGTTGATAGGAACCGAGAATTGACGGTCTATTGAACAGACACCGAAATGTGCACATGTTTAAATTATGACAGATGGGCTCTCACCGATCAGGTTACGGAACGTGCTCGTTCCATTGTGCATTGGAGCTCATTCTAGAACACTCACGGGTCTCCCTTATCTTTGTCGATACCATCCCATTGACATCTAACATGAGTCGTTGTACGACTGCTTGCAAGGGTTCTAATGCGAGCCCCAAGGCACAATGGAATGAGCACGTTCCCTAACCTGATCGATGAGCACCCATCTGTCCTAGCTGATAATCCCGATCACAACCAACAGGATAACGGGCCCGTGGCTCAATGGTAGATCGCCAAACTTCATGATCAAAGATCGGGGGTTCGAATCTCAAGTGATCAACGCATGGGGCTGGGTATGACCGGCTGATGACGGCAAATAAGCCAGAAATGGCCATTCGGGTCTCCCTTGTTTTTTTCGGTACAATATCATAAACATGTTTAACTTTGCAGGTGAGGTTGTTCGTGGCACGGATAATCCAGGCATCTGTCTCCCGGTTACAAAAAGCCTGCGATAAGCCTCTGGGTTCTTCAGACACGGGCGTTTAACGTGGTCGTGGGGGACTCAGAGCTGCATATTAAACGTTTAGAAAACGAGTAGTAATGCATCGGTCGGACCAAGCTCTGGCCAATGACGCATTGACAAATCTTGAATAAGAGAAACAGTCGCGCTTGCCACCATATATTTCACAATCACAACTATGGCGAATGAAAAGGGCGATGGCTTCGATCGAACTTCACTTAAGGTAGAGTCATCGTGTCGACTGCACGCGAGAAAAGCAATGAACGTGGATTGATGAAAAATGACCCTGTCCTGAAGTATGAGGACAACCAAATACCAGGTCGGGGCAAAACTTCGGAAGAACTTACGATTAACGCCATTTTTACGGTTTTTTTCCTGAAGTTTTCGCCCATTTTTGCATGTTTACGGTTTTCTTGATGTTTTTATCCATACTTACACTTCTGATAAAGCTTTTTATAACTTTGCATAATGTGCTTCAATCGCAACTTTATTCCCATACTTCGGATATCTTTGAACTAAAACCAGCTTCGAATCCTGATTCGCTATTGTTGAAAACGAGGATTTTCGATTTAGGAAGCTGCAAAGGAGATCTTTGATCCCGAAGACGAAGGGATCGTCCATGACATCACTGTATTCCGTTGGTACGAGCGTATTAACTCTAGCGACATCAGCTTGGAGGATCAGCCTCTTTCTTGTCGACCGTCAGGATTGAAAAATGAGGACTTGCTTTGCAGCCATGAATATGAACTGTCATCGAGCACTCGTGATTTGGGAGCGGTACTGGAAGTCGATCACTAAACGATCTGGAGACCTTACTTTGTCCATAAGAAACCATTAGAAGACCTTCATTAGCTGACCAGAGCAAAATCCAATCAGTGCGTTGAAATTTGTTGTCAGTCGTTGCAAAACCCTCAGAACGATCAATTCTGGAGGCGCATTGTGACGTCTGATGAGAAATGAGTTAACCTGCTCAACCGCAACCGAAAACAAAAGCGGGTACCAAGAGGTCAGGCTCCTCCATCACTCCCACTTCGGCAAAAATGTGCTTCAGTTTGCGTTTGGCACCAACCTATTACTTCCAGGTTGTCTCTGAGGCCACCCCTGAGCGTCGTTGAGGAAAAAAAGTTTGCAAGTAGGATCATGCACAGCACATGCAGTTTATGCGAAAATTATCGACGAGAGGTTACATTCAAAATGTCCAGGTGCTCTTCTGCAGCCTCCATCGTCTTCTAGAAACTCAGTAGCCACTTGGAGTAAAGAACCGTTGCGAAGACGAGGGGATAAGTAATAATCTTGCCCCTAGCGCTTTTTCGCCGTTTCCAAGTGAACTTCAAATACCTGCTATTAAAACTATATATTCCTCCCATCAGGCAGAATAATCCTTTTAATGTTAAGCACACCCATGGGAATAATGAACACATTTTAATATTTCCCTAGACTCTGCTGCGTGTAGTGCACTTACTTTACCCCACGGAACCTTTACAAACTTCACAACAAAAGAAGGGCGCAAATCACTATGGCAACATGGCCGCAGTGGGTTGCCACTTCAACAATAACATCTCAACGCAATAGACAAAACGCATCCGACTGCTTTGAACGATTGATTACATTCTCCCAAATAAGCTGTAAGCACATTCCTAAGCTAGGTAGTTTAGCGCCCCGTTTACTCGTTGCGACGCTTCTTATCCTTCGAGGGCGTACTGACATTGTAAGTGGAGGGTGTCGTCAGGTAGCATGATAGAGGGCAAGAACTGAGAGTTAATGTGTGTGTGTGTGTGTGGTGCTATTAAAAAGTGACAACGTTTCCACGCGGAAGCGGACGACGAGAAAAAACAGTTTTTCGCTGCATGGGAGATTGTCTTTGAATTGCAATCATTCTCAAACGTCTTGAGGGATCCGTTGAACCGGCTCTATCAATTTACCTAAGACGAGTATAGTGGCCAGCCTGTAGTTCTTTTTTTTTCTAACACGGCGACTGTCATTTCATGCAGGCAACAATCTCGCCTCACTTAAGTATTTGGTTGATTTCCAACATATTTCTGCATTTGATTAAGGCTCGGCTGGGTCACTCGAGCGGTAGCGCCGAGAGTAAGTAACTCGGCATTAACCGGTAAGATCTCAACGTACTGTTACTCAGTTTAAACCCCCGTCTCCTTAATTCACGGACACGTCCCACATGGTGATGGCGACATTAAAGAATGCAAGGATAGAGTCGGTCGGATGAGCAAGATGGCCGGGTGGTTGTATATAAGGCTGAATACGGAATCTAAAAGTCAAAATTAAATAGCTTTTTGACAATATTGATCTTTACTTTACAAAACCAAGACTCATAAGCCAAATCAGTAGAAGACCTGGATATGAGGGGAGTATGTCAAAGTGTCAGCTGATGGAGTTGGTATCAGATAACCAGGCCCCCAGCAGTTCCCGCAAGGTCTTCTTGCTGGCTCACGAAGTTGAATGCAAGTGAATCCAAATGACCTTCAAATACCTGCTGGTAGAACTAGATATTCCTCCCATCAGGCAGAATAATCCTTTTAATGTTAAGCACACCCCCCGGAGATAGAATAATCTGAACCCATTTTCATATTTCTTTAGACTCTACAGCGCGTAATGCACTTACTTTAGCAGTACTCAAACTTTACTGCAAAAAGACGAGCACAAATCACCATGCAAAATGGCCCTAGTGGGTAGCATTCCTTGTAATCACACCTCAACGCAATCGACCAGACTTATCTGACTGCTTTGAAGGGATGATCACACTCTCCCAAATAAGTTGTGCGCACACTGGTATACATTCTCCTGAGCTAGGTCATTTTGCGTTCCGTCTACTCGTTGCGATGCCTCTGATCCTTTGAGGTCCTACTGACCTTGTCGTCAGGTAGCATGATAGAGGCCAAGAACTGTGAGTCAATGTGTGTGGTGCTATTAAAAAAGGGAACTTTGTGCACACGACAGCAAAACAACTACTAAATGTGGGTGAGGGTAAAATTTGCAGTTGCTCATTGCCAAAAGCCGTTGCAAGTAGGCAGTTCATAACGGTTCATGGGTTTCGAGCTCAGCGAGATCAGCCTTAAGTAGCACCCAAGATCCTATTGCAGAGCAAAAAAGGCAAACCTGTCTTCTACCCGTTGTTCACGCATTTCTTACTTCGGCAAACGCCTACTCAAATGTCAATGTCACGAGGACGGAAACTGATCACTGTTGCAAAGAAGATGAACGCGCGATCGCCGAGGAGAGTACGCGTATTAGCCTGAGTTTCCGGAAGGTACCATTGGAGATTACGAGAACTGAACATCAAGTGAGCAGTGCATGTGGTCAAACAGAGAGAAGGAAAAGGTAAGGGTAGAGGGGGAGGGTGCGGTGTTCGCGATAAGGCTGGATCCAGGCCGTCTCACGGCGCCTTGACGCTGTGCGTCCATGCTTCTCGTCCACGTGAATAAAGCACATGATACGAGGGGACATATCGACATGTCAGCTGATGGAGTTGGTGTCAGACAACCAGGTCTCCAGCACTTCCCCCACCGTCTTCTTGCTGGCTCACGGAATTGAATTCATTGTCCGCCCCCAGAGACTGCCCGGTTGTGCTCCTTTGTTCGAGAGCTAAGAAGTCGTCCGGTCTGGCCTGTATGATGGCGAGGACAGTCATGACCTGGGAGCTGAAAACCTACACCAGACTGCTCAACTGTGTTTCTGCCTTATCGGCAATTTCCTATCCGTCGTGGATAGAAAAACACTGAGAAGATTTTCCAATCTCTTAATATTTTTAAATTAATCTAACGAAACTTTAATCAACGAATATAAAGCGACAGACGAAAAAATAGTATGGTGCATGGGCACCAACCACTGTACTGTGCAGATTGCGGTTATCTTCGAAGGCCACCGGATTCTAAAGTTTGCAGATGCTTTAAATATGCTCGATCACTTTACCCTAGACGCGTATTCTAAAAAGCTTGTCGTTCCTCTTTCTCACTTGGTCACTGTCATGTCATGCACGCAACAACCTCACTTCATTCGAGTAGGCGGTCGATTTCCAGTTCATTTATGCAGTTGGTTGGGGTTAGACTGAGTCGATTGGGCGCTTGCGCCAAGAGCAGACAAATCAGCATCAACCAGTAAGTAAAATCACCGTCTCTTCAATTCACGAAAGCTCATCTCGTCCACGGACATGTCGCACATGCTGATGGCCTCTTTCAAGAATTAAATGATGAAGTCAGTCGAATGAGGAAGATGCAGAAAAACAGGCAAATGATGAATATGAAAATCGAAAAGCCAAAACGGAATAGCTTTTTGGCACTATGAATCTTCGCTGTAGAAATCCAAGACACACAGGCAGCTTTTTGTTAGTTAATCTCTTAACAGAACGAGTACTGGTTGAGTATAACCAGGTATTGGAGGAATATGGCATGAGCAGCCATGTCCCGGAAATGTAACATGACATTTAAAAACACGACTTCCACCTTCTCTTTCTTCTTCATCTTTTTTTACTAACCATATGCATGACTGAACATGCAGACAGAGCGATTGATGACCCTGTCTGATGACAGGTAGAGGTGGCCTTCGCGAAGTAGAGTGCAGTTAAACCACAAACGGGCAGCAGGTAGACATGTCACTTTTAAATTAGCAGTAAAATGCAATGTACCAGCACGTGAGAGCTCCCGTGGTGCAAATCAGGGCTGACGAACGCGGCATTGATCGTGTTTTCTGAGAAAAGACAAACTTGCAGGGATCGCTGCTGCTCATAAGAGGTATTTTCGACAAAAATATATCAAATTTTTCTTAATTATCTGCGATCTATTTTGTCCCATTTTAGCAATCTTGAGAAGAGGTAATCGTTCGTTCCAAGTGAAAATGCAAGTCACTCGATGCTACCTGGGACTCTTTCTGTTATACTCTGACTTCAAGATGGGTAGGTGCATTGCTCATCCGCTGGATGCCAATGGTGACTTCAGACTCAAGCTTTAATTCGGGACATGTAATGGATTTCGCGAAAGATCTCAAAACGCGGACTCCGTGAATTTCTGTTCCCATGCCATATTTCACATAAAAAGCCAGCCAAATTTCTGAAACATGCTTTCGAACAAAAAGCAATTATTTTGATGGACCATAATTTTAACTATCGTCCCACTTGATCCAAAAATGAGTAAGTCGCGCCTGAATGTCCGCTTTTAAATGTACTTTTTTAGTCGCCCAAAAAGTTGCCCAAGGTGAGAAGAACTGCTTGCATAGCTTTCAATTTTTATATTGATTTTAGATGCCCATATAAATTCCAGTATATTTTATAAAGAATATGCATAAAATAATCTTTCCCTTTCCAACCTGTAGCAGATTACGTGTCATTTAAGTTTTTCCTTCGTTGTATTTAACTTCAGTCCTAAGATAACACAGTTTTGGTCTGAATGCAGTTTGCCTTGGTCTCAGACAGCAATTTACAAGTTTATATTTGATGACCCCAAAATTTGGTATAAAATCCGTAGCGTAGTGTGACTGGCGTTAAAGTAAATTTGTTCAGATTTTCATATGCCCAGTAGTTCGTTGTTATGAAGACCGCAAACTTTCACAGTCATTTTAATTTCACAGGGGTCTAAACATTGATTTTTTTAATCCAAGTAACTCGTGTTATGCCTAGAGGAGTAAAAGGCAGTTAGAAACATATGTCTTCAACCCAAGGAAGATGTCACTTTGCGGTTAATGTATACTGGAGCTAAGTGTCATGGTCAATATCTAGCATATATATATATATATATTTCAGTAAGTTTGTTTTCCCTTCAGAAAATCCGCAGACGTTTTTGGTTCAATCGAAAATGTTATTATATGTTTCCATAAACCATCTGCATCTAATCGTTTTCAAGTTTTTTGAATATAACGATATATTTTTCGAACCGCATGTGGAACAAAGCTACTATTGAACACTTTAATTTTAGACGAAAACAGTTTCCAGAAATAGCGGGCAGTTACTGACTCCTGTTGTGTCTCTTGCGAATTGTATTTTTACCCTGCTCGACTGGCTAGTCTTCTCTTTTACACATGGAATTTCTGGCTCAATGTCACAAATCAGTTTAAGTTGACCGTTGCATTTCCGAGAATCATCAGTCGATACATTTCCCTTCAGCATGTTCCAGTCGATGCAGTTTCATAACACCCAGTCTCATGGGATTCTAACATCATTCGTCTCAAACACTCTGCTTATGCGCCGTCAATTTTGAATATGCGACATCTCGTGTGGTTTTAATCACATTTGCCATAATGGCTGTTAATGGCCTCGTGCAGTCTGACTAGTCCGCGTTCCCAAAGCATAGTAAATTCGAGCAAAATCAATAAATTCTCCTCGGGCCAGTACAATTATTTGGTCCTTCCGCTCTCGCCCCGCCTGAGTTTTAAAACTAAATTTTGTCGATTTTATGATCACTGACACGTTTGACCGCGCCCCGTTCCCATGTAATTGTACTGGCCAAAGGAGAATTTATCAAAAGCAACTTGCGCTTGCCAACTCGTCCTCTGAATGCTGCTGTGACTTTTCGCAGCTATAAGAGCAACAAGGGCGCGCAACAAAACCGGTTCGTCTAGTTGTCTTCAGTGAGTAACGATATTGCAAAACCTTGTAAGCAATATTTTTAGATGTTTCTGAAATGCTGGTGCAAATCAGCTAATAACAAACAAATGTTGGTGATATTTACTGTAAACTGTTTTTTACACGTCGGTGTTGCCTGTTTAGGAATAAGCCAGTTTAAGATAACGCACCGTCAGGGGAATAGTGCTGGTTAAGTTGCAGGAAGGATGACTTCGCACGATTGCCTAGGCGGTAGAAAGTAGAGGAAGATTGGAGGCGTCATTAGGCAGACGACTGGTGACGATTACTGAAATGGCACGCTCGACGACAGCTTTCACGGCTTACGGAGTTGGGAAACGGCACGATGGCTGAACGTGTAAACTATCGCTCTAGAAAAGCAAAAGGAACGCGATATGAAGACTGTAAGGACGTCATAAAATGTCGCGACCTATTATTCAACTGCGCACACCATCGCCTATTAAGAAGATACAATTTTTCATTAGAAAGCGGCCTAGAGGAATGAAACCTGGCAGCTAAATAAGAACGTTGATCATTTACCTGACATGTTGGTGCGTATGGTGAGGGGAGAGTAATGAAGTATAGGTGAGGGGGTTCAGGTTACAGCGTAAACCCGTCAGGTTCGATTACGACTGCGCCGCACGGGACAGTATTTATTCATGTTGAGGGAGCATGAGATGCCGGGAGGGGGAATGGGACCATTAATGTCATGGACCCTTACCATGGCAGTTTGAGGTTAATCACCCAATTCAACTGCCTATATAGTCCCGGTTTCCTCTTCTGTGTTGCAGCAACCTCTGTAAAGTACAAGAGACGCCCAGTCGTCTCCGAGAGTATGACTTTAAATACAGTACTTGGGTCTACCACATGGCCAGTGTACACCAGAGAGTTTAGAATTGAGCTCCTGGATACCTTGTTTTCCGGCGTCTGCAGCCAATTAGGCGTATGCTCTACCGAACGATTTGCCAACAGCTTTTTGCATGGGCGGCATGCATTCAAATCTGCAGCTACATTTAACCGTTTGATTTGACGCGCATAGGGAGGATTTTGTTAAATAGTCTCACTGGAACAACCGTTGTAGTGCTTGTGAACAAGAAGTTAGAGACGGCCAGTCGTACAACGAGGTCGTCCCTTGATCAGGTTTGATGCATTACCACCACCGGCAGGGAGCTTGATGCTCATCGATTTTTTGTCCCCGACGGTTCTACTAGGGCATCTTGCGTGGGATGGTGATACTTATCGTTATTCCCTCAATTTCTCAAGAATATTGTGTCGTGGCCCGTTTTTCTGAAGGTAAAGAGGCCGATGAGATCCCATTTTTGGTACAGATTTCACAGCTTGCTTTGCCTAGAATCGCGCGTTTTCAGCATATTAACTTAATATAAGACGTTGGGGGTCCGCAGAAGAATGGTCAAGCTATCAAAAGATAAGGGGGATTACTTTGACTGAAACACCAAAACGCGTTGTAAAGAGCGCGTAGGTTTCATTCTGTACTTCCTTGTATGGTAATTTCATGCCTCTGGTAAGAAAACTTAATTAAGTAGAACCTTGGCGTCCAGCGGATAGGCACGTGCCAGATTCACACAAGGGAAATTTTCAGTTGAAGCGATCTTACCACAAAAGATGTTCACACACATGCAAAAGTGGCGTCATTTTTGCATGACTGCAGGTTGGTGGATTTTGGTTGTGTGAAGAGAAAACTTCCGGCTGTGAGCACGTAAGGAAATAGAGGCTTAAATGACCACACGTCATCAAAGCGGCTTAAAGTACACGCTGCCTTCCGCCCCCAGGCAGATAAGCCAACAGAAAACGAACATTTATTATTTGTAAATCGAAGTCTGCGTTAGCAAAAGAGACCAGTCTAATCAAGTCGCCTTCGCTAGACATGTTTTACAAGAAAACACTTAGTCCTGCATAAGACCGTCTAAAAAGTTCTTGAGGTTGTAGACTTCCAAAAAACCGAAGAACTTCATTTTTGAAGGAACAAGAGTTTGGCATCAAATTTACCTCACGATAGACGCATGTATGCATCACCTTTACACGCCATTACACTTGAGTGAGTCAGAACGGCTGTAATCGGCTTGTGGTTGTAGTGGTTGATAAGACTAAACATGCTATCTATGCACGTAACACACGAATTTGTCCCAGGATTTTAGAAGAGTCGGCCCCGATCTCATCTAAGTGGGGGTGCCAATGGGGACCACATTGGGGGGAGTCATTGTAGCTTTTCTCACTGCCAAACACCTGACTAGATTTCTTTTTCGTTGAAGAGATACGAAATTCGTGTATTGCCAAGACCAGGTTTTCTTCTTATAGACGTTTCTTCAGACGTTACCGTCAGGTCTACTGCTCAAAAGGATATCTAAGAAAGGAAGCGAACCGTTTAGATAATGATGGAATCAAGTCGCTTTCAGAGGTTTAATCGCTCTTATCGAGAGGGTTTCCGAAATTTTATGTCAGCACGGCGATACATATCTGAGAAATTTCCGGAGTTTCCTCAATGGACAGCAGCAGTCAGTGAGTTTCTTGTCATAAATTAGTGCTTCTGAGTTGAGGTTTTAGCCGAATGGGTGATGCTGTGTGCCTACTAATTTAAGAGTTTATGGACTTGTAATAGTTCAAACTCAACCGCTGCTCACTACTGGGATACTTTCCAGAGTCAGGGCTCAGAAAGAGCACTTTCATTGAGCTTTCCTGTATCAGTCAGATCGTACAAGCAGCTGGCAGCAAGCGCTTGCAGGTCTAAGTGAATATCGCGAGACAAAGAGGCATGCAGTCACTACGCCCTACTGACCATTAAAGCAAGAACATTAGGCCGATGTTAACTGGGCGAGAAATAGCAAAGAGAAAGTGTGCGAAGAGGAGAGCCGAGCAGTGTTGGTACGTCTATGTAGGATCGCTCCCAGCCTTTGTGGTCAATGGCGACCCAGGGCGTGTTCTCACGGGGTTAGGCCGTGCTTGAGATAAAGAGCGAGAATATGGTATCAATCATCCCTAGCGATGTGTAGGAGGAGGTTAATTTGTCTTATGTCCAAGTGGGCATTTCGTTATTGGAAGGCTGGTGCATCTAGTGGTCTGTGTTGCATTGGTCGAAACGTTGTGTGTTTAAATGAAGCTTGGACAAATTTAGCCGTCTGTATGTACGCCTGTAGTTCCCCCCAAATGGGCCACGTGGTAGATGCGTTGGACCAACAGAGGGGCATATCAGATTCTGGCAGGTGTTGTCGCAATGCACACCATAAAAAATTCCATTTCGGGCTTTTCTTTTGCATACAACCACTTGGCCTCGTCGCCTATGCGTTCTCCGGCCCCACCTGTATAAGCGCCAGTTAGTATCGGTCCCATTTTACAGGTGGCTGGGAGTTTTTCGCCTCAGGTGGGGCTACATAACCACATCTGGCCAACTTTTCTTTCAGACTCTTATTTTGCAAAACATGAATTACTATGAAAAAGCGGTTTTGTACTTGATCGAGGGCATCGTCATGGCAGGCCTTCATTCCGGACTTTGATTGGCCCAAGCACATCGATGGCATTCAGCGTGAGAATCTTTCAGGAGTATTTCGTTGAACATGTGTTTTGTACTGCCACAAGTTCGGCTTCGTCATTTTATCCGGCTGTTGGTGCATTTAGCGGGCGGATTTTCAGTTTTCAGTCGTTTTCTGCTTTAAACGAGGCTCGCTTACTGTTAGCTGCGTGTTGTCCGGTTTCAGAGTTGCCAGGAATTTTGCGTTGATAGAGAAAATTTCTGCAATACAACAACCATTGTGATAAGTGGACGCTGAATTTCCGTCAGCGATTGCTACTGTATAAGTAAGGAATTTCGTTGCCAACCTTTGCAAACACAAGTCATTAGGACAATTTGGCATGAATATTCCACACAACGTCTTCGACCCTGGTTCAGTACGGCACAGGGTTTCCGTGTATTGATAATGTGTTCCCATGCTTTGATAAACACAACAATACCGAGAATGAAATCACTGAATAAATCGTATCAGTCCCCTGCACGGCCAGAGAGTCAGGACTTCGGTAAGGGCACCATGTCAGACGAAGGCCCATGGGATTAACCGGGATGTCGGCAAAGTTACCGGTGAATTCCGAGTCCCTTTCATGCAGACCATCGACGGAAGATGCCTCTTATATGAACTGGACGTCGGCATAGACTTTGTTCGGTCGTAGCCCTTAGGTACGCTTAAGACGGTTCCTCAGTAGAAACCTCATTGAGCTCGATGATAAACCAGAGGGTGATTTTTGGATGCAATTAGACTGTTTTTGCGGAAAATAGGAGAGCTTTAGTGTTGATTGTACCAAGAGGCACTTAGATGCAGTTGATCGTATGACGCATGCTGTGAGATTTATCATCTGCCACACCCTTACAAATGCGTGGCAAATCCTTCCTGCTATGCCTCACTGTGGCTGTCACGCGCCAGTTCCTCCGAAATGAGCAGCGGATCTCGAAAAGGACAGGTGCGAACGCAGCGCTGTCTACTATTAATCCAACCTCTATTATTCCATCCTTAAATGACGCCCCTGCATGTTTGACCTTGCACCGAAAAGCCGTCAGGTGCTCCGTTTGTCGACCCTACTGTGCACCACAGTGGCTGTCACGTGTCGCTAATTCGAAATGGTTGGGTGTGCCAAAGATGACGGATGCTCTGCGTGCCTGCGGTCTGATCGCACTCTGCCTTCCGCGTTTTATCATGAGCTGCCGTCAAGCAGAACCAACTATCACGCTGTTACTCTGGTCAGGAGTTGGTAGAAGAAGAAGAAATTGCGTGTTTGCGTTTTCAAATGCAATGTAGCATTTCCGAAATATGGCTATGCACGGTATAGCCCTCCGGCACGTGGCCAACCCACAACTCTATCATTAACACCCCACATGGTGACTACATAGGGCTCGAGAGAGGTCCCACGCACCGCGCAGTAAACGAAACAAGACGGTAAGATCGCAGTTGGTAGCCAGACATTATACGTTGATACTGTCGACGTACGCACTTGTTATCAGTAGGTGTGCTTACCTTGCCTAGCGAACTTGTTATCAGTAGGTGTGCCCTTACTGAGTTAAGCAGGTCGCCCGTTTCGGTCAGGCTGTTGGGTTTAGTGAGGGTTATGTTTAGGCCGAGGGTAAGTTTTATGATTAGGGTGTGAGTTTTAGGGTCAGGTTTCAGTGTTAGGGTTAAGGTTTCCGTTAGGGTTACGGTTAAGGTTAGGATCAGGCTCAAGATTAGGGTTAGGCCTAAGGTTAGGGTTGGGGTTAAGGCTAGGCCTAAGGTAAGGGTTGGGCTTAGGGTTGGGGTTAAGGTTAGGGTTAGGGTTAAGGTTATGTTTAGGGTTGAGATTGGGGTTAGGGTCAAGGTTAGGTTTAGGGTTATGGCTAGGTTTTGGGTTAGCTTTGGGTTTTAGGATTTTGGTTACGTTTGGGTTTCGAGGCTTAACGTTAGGCTTTACGGTTGTGGTTAATGTTATTTTTTCGGTTTTCTGCCATTTTTCCACGTACTTAATACTTCTTAGCACTTTCCCTGTTAACGTTACTTTTACCCAGAATCTCAGGCATTCGTCTTTCAGCCCTTCCATTTAGCCCACCCATATAACCTCCTTTCCCACCATTCCCCTTCGACAGGGACCTGTCTGTCCGCCTCCCCATTCTTGGCTATTAACTACGATCTAACCAACAAGACATATCTATTTCTGACATTAACAGCTCGTCTACCACCCTCGGGGATAGTCTTGGAAATTTGTCTGGCGTTTCATCTTTTTTTAGGCTTCAACTTATAAACGAACATGATGTAGTGGATGATAGGCAAAGAGCAATTTTGCTGAATGTCTGCTAACATTTTGCTAGTCTTCTTACTCGAAAAACGCTGCCGTTCCGACTTCAAATGCTACATTTATCGCCCGGAGGGTGTCCGCATATGAAGACATTTCGCATATTGAGGCGCAAGTTATCTTCTGCCACGCCCTTCAAAACGTCTTCTGAAATCTCAGTACAAAACACCAATATGGCCCTTACATCTTTCAATTGCTGCGGACGGTTGTCAAGATTGCTCGTTTTTACCAAATATGTTGGCCTAGAATACATTGCTCAACCGTAATACACTGTGCTTGACAAAAATGTTATTGTGTGACAGAAAGAGTCCCAGGTAGCATCGAGTGACTTGCATTTTCACTTGGAACGAACGATTACCTCTTCTCAAGATTGCTAAAATGGGACAAAATAGATCGCAGATAATTAAGAAAAATTTGATATATTTTTGTCGAAAATACCTCTTATGAGCAGCAGCGATCCCTGCAAGTTTGTCTTTTCTCAGAAAACACGATCAATGCCGCGTTCGTCAGCCCTAATTTGCACCACGGGGACTCTCCCGTGCTGGTACATTGAATCTGATTGACGAATTTAAAAATGACTGGTCCACCTCCTGCCTGTTTGTGGTTTAACTGCATTCTACTTCGCGAAGGCCGCGTCTACCTGTCATTAGTCATTATCATCTATCGCTCTGTCTGCATGTTCAGTCATGTATATGGTTAGTAAAAAAAGATGAAGAAGAAAGATAAGGTGGAAGTCGTGTTTGTAAATGCCATGCGACACTTTTAGGACATGGCTGCGCATGTTATATTCCTCCAGTTTCTGATTACACTCAACTAGTAATCGTTCTGTTAAGAGATTAAGTAACAGAAATCTGCTGCGGTCCGTGTGTCCTGGCTTTCTACAGTGAAGATCCCTAGTGTCAAAAAGCTATTTAGTTTTGACTTTTTGCGTCTCATACTCAACATTCTCCAGTTTCTTGGCATCTTCCTCATTCGACTGACCTCATCATTTTATTCTTGAATGATATCTTTAGCATGGGCGACATGTCCGCCGATGAGAGGAGCTTTCTTGAATTGAATGGACGGTAATTTTACTTGAGAAACAGTATTCCGTGGGCTTACTGGCTAGTGCTGATCTGCATGCCCTCGGTGCAACCGCCCGATCGAATCAGCCTAGCCTCAAGCAAATGCATAAATGCGCTGGAAATGGATCAACTGAAAAATCAGGTGGCGTTCGGAGATAACTGCGTTCTGCACAGTACAGTGGCGGTTGCCCATGCACCATACCATTTTTTCCTCTGTCGCGATAAATTCTTTGTTTAAATCTTCGTTTGGTAGTTCAAAATATTCAAAGATTGGAAAATCTTCTCCTTGTTTTTCTGGCCACGACGCATACGAAATTACCGATTAGGCAGAAACACTGGCTGACCGACTGGACACATGCGAGCAAGCTGGTGTGGTTTTTCAGTTTCCAGGCCACGATTGTCCTCGCCGTTATAAAGGCCAGACCGGACGACGTCTTAGCTCTCGAACAATGGAACACACAGAGGCAGTCTCTGGGGGCAGACAATGAATTCAACTCCGTGAGCCAGCAAGGAGACGGTGGGGGAAGTGCTGGGGACCTGGATGTCTGACACCAACTCCATCAACTGACATGTCGATATGTCCTCTCCTATCATGTGCTTTGTTCACGTGGACAAGAAGCACGCACGCACGGCGCCAAGACGACGTGAGACGGCCTGGACGCAGCCTTATCGCGAACACCGCACACCTTACCCTTCTCTCTGTTTGACCACATATCCTGCTCATTTGATGTTGAATTCTCGCAATCTCCAATGGTACCTTCTGGAAACTCAGGCTTATACGCGTACTCTCCTCGGCGATCGCGCGTTCATCTTCTTTGCAACAGTGATCAGTTTCCGTCCTCGTGACATTGACATTTGAGTAGGCGTCTGCCGAAGTAGCAAATGCCTGAACAATGGGTAGAATACAGGTTTGCCTTTTTTGCTCTGCAATAGGAGCTTGGGTGCAACCTAAGGCTGATCTCGCTGAGCTCGAAACCCAAGAACCGTTATGAACTGCCTACTTGCAACGGCTTTCGGCAATGAGCAACTGCAAATTTTACCCTAACACACATTTAGCAATTATTTTGCTGTCGTGTGCACAAAGTTCACTTTTTTAATAGCACCACACACACATTGACTCACAGTTCTTGGCCTCTATCATGCTACCTGACGACAAGGTCAGTAGGCCCTCAAAGGATCAGAGGCATCGCAACGAGTAGACGGAACGCAAAATGACCTAGCTCAGGAGAATGTATACCAGTGTGCGCACAACTTATTTGGGAGAGTGTGATCATCCCTTCAAAGCAGTCAGATAAGTCTGGTCGATTGCGTTGAGGTGTGATTACAAGGAATGCTACCCACTAGGGCCATTATGCATGGTGATTTGTGCTCGTCTTTTTACAGTAAAGTTTGAGTACTGTAAAGTAAGTGCATTACGCGCTGTAGAGTCTAAAGAAATATGAAAATGGGTTCAGATTATTCTATCTCCGGGGGGTGTGCTTAACATTAAAAGGATTATTCTGCCGGATGGCCAGAATATCTAGTTCTACCAGCAGGTATTTGAAGGTCATTTGGATTTACTTGCATTCAACTTCGTGAGCCAGCAAGAAGACCTTGCGGGAACTGCTGGGGGCCTGGTTATCTGATACCAACTCCATCAGCTGACACTTTGACATACTCCCCTCATATCCAGGTCTTCTACTGATTTGGCTTATGAGTCTTGGTTTTGTAAAGTAAAGATCAATATTGTCAAAAAGCTATTTAATTTTGACTTTTAGATTCCGTATTCAGCCTTATATACAACCACCCGGCCATCTTGCTCATCCGACCGACTCTATCCTTGCATTCTTTAATGTCGCCATCACCATGTGGGACGTGTCCGTGAATTAAGGAGACGGGGGTTTAAACTGAGTAACAGTACGTTGAGATCTTACCGGTTAATGCCGAGTTACTTACTCTCGGCGCTACCGCTCGAGTGACCCAGCCGAGCCTTAATCAAATGCAGAAATACGTTGGAAATCAACCAAATACTTAAGTGAGGCGAGATTGTTGCGTGCATGAAATGACAGTCGCCGTGTTAGAAAAAAAAGAACTACAGGCTGGCCACTATACTCGTCTTAGGTAAATTGATAGAGCCGGTTCAACGGATCCCTCAAGACGTTTGAGCATGATTGCAATTCAAAGACAATCTCCCATGCAGCGAAAAACTGTTTTTTCTCGTCGCCCGCTTCCGCGTGGAAACGTTGTCACTATTTAATAGCACCACACACACACATTAACTCTCAGTTCTTGCCCTCTATCATGCTACCTGACGACACCCTCCACTTACAATGTCAGTACGCCCTCGAAGGATAAGAAGCGTCGCAACGAGTAAACGGGGCGCTAAACTACCTAGCTTAGGAATGTGCTCACAGCTTATTTGGGAGAATGTAATCAATCATTCAAAGCAGTTGGATGCGTTTTGTCTATTGCGTTGAGATGTTATTGTTGAAGTGGCAACCCACTGCGGCCATGTTGCCATAGTGATTTGCGCCCTTCTTTTGTTGTGAAGTTTGTAAAGGACACAATAAATGCAGCAAGACTAAGGGGAATATTAAGCAGATGTCTGATTACTCTACCCCTTAGGTGTGCTTAAAATAAGAAGGACTCTTTTGTCCGAAAGTGGGCATAGGTAGTTTCTACGACTGGGATTTGAAGGGCACTTAGAAACGGAAAAACTACACTGGGGATCATGGAATCTGAAGGGTCCCTTAATATAAGTGACTGCCAAGTTTGTAGAAGACAGAATCTGCGGAAGAATACATGTGCGTTTTGAACGTAATCGATTTAAGTTCTAGGTTTGGCAATTATCAAATGAATTGTATGTGCTGCGCGTGATCCAGCTCGTAGGCATTTCCCTCTCAGCGTCGATCAGTGATGGCCTCGGAGACAACCTGGAAGTAGTCGGTAGTGGCTAAAGTCTTGCAGCAAATAGCAAAAAACGAGATTTTCTTACAAAATTAGTTAAACCAATCCATACCTGGTTTCTGGCAAAAAAAAAACAAAAATAATTCTTTAAATTAAAGTCCATCCTTCTCAGCATATTTCTGCCATCGATCAGCAAGCATCTGGATCCGGTTAATGTCCCATTCCTTTGAAGAATTCTTTGCCCGCTTCTTCAACTTCCTCAAATGACTCGAATCGACGACCTCATAAGAAGTGCTGCACTGATCAGAGGAAGCCATAGTTAGATGGTGCGGCATGGGGACTGTAGGCGTCTATTTTGCACTGTGAGATTTGGCATTGTCCTGGTTGAACAGGACATCTGGAATATATACATAAACTTGCGACTGAAGCACTCTGTACAAAGTTATTAAACGCTTTATGAAAAGTATAAATGTGATCAAAATCACCAGGAAAGCCTCTTCGTTTTTGGCACTAAAGATCTCATTTGCAGCTTCCCTGGTCGCATCAGGATTCAAAGCGCGGTTTTTCAAAGAGATCTGAAATATGGGAATAAAGTTGCGCTTGAAACACATTATATAAAGTTATAAAAGCTTTATGAAAGATGTTAATATGGACAAGAACATAAAAAAACTTGTAAACATGCAAAATGGACAAAAACATGGGAAAAACTGTAAAATAGCGTTCATCGTAAGTTTGACCGAACTTTTGCTCAGACCTGGTGTTTGCTTGTCCCCATACTTCAGAGATGGGGCATTTTTTCTTCGATTCGAGTCCATTGTTACTATCACAGTATTTGTTTCTCGCATGTAGTGGACACAATGACCCTACCTTAA
Organism: Spirometra erinaceieuropaei; assembly: GCA_902702965.1. NCBI lineage: Eukaryota > Metazoa > Platyhelminthes > Cestoda > Diphyllobothriidea > Diphyllobothriidae > Spirometra > Spirometra erinaceieuropaei. The sequence goes on from CACRXP010000168.1 coordinate 800,625, forward strand.
ATGAAGTTCGATCGAAGCCAGACCTGTTTCATTTGCCACAGTTGTGGTTGTGAAATACATGGTAGCAAGCGCAACTGTTTCTCTTATTCAAGATTTGTCAATGCGTCATTGGCCAGAACTTGGTCCGACCGATGCATTACTACTCGTTTTCTAAACGCTTAATAGGCAGCTCTGATTCCCCCACGACCACGCTAAACACCCGTGTCTGAAGAACCCAGAGGCTTATCGCAGGCTTTTTGTAGCCGGGAGACAGATGTCTGGATTATCCGTGTCTCGAACAACCTCACCTGCAACTTTAAACGTGTTAATGAGATTGTACCGACAAAGACAAGGGAGACTCGAATGGCCAGTTCTGGCTTTTTAGTCGTCATCAGCCAGTCATACCCAACCCCATGCGTTGATCACTTGAGATTCGAACCCCCGATCTTTGGCCATGAAGTTTGGCAATCTACCATTGAGCCACGGGCCCGTTATCATGTCGGTTGTGATGGGGATTATCGGTTATGACAGATGGGTTCTCACCCATCAGGTTAGGGAACGTGCTCATTCCAGTGTGTCTTGGGGCTCACATTAGAACCCTCGCAAGCAGTCGCACAACTACTAGTAGTAGATGTCAACGAGATGGTATCGACAAAGATAAGGGAGACCTACGAGTGTCCTAGTCTGAGCCTCAATGCACAATAAAACGAGCACGTTCCGTAACCTGATCGGTGAGCGTCCATCTGTCATAATTTAAACATGTGCACATTTCGGTGCCTGTTTAATAACCCGTCAATTCTCGGCTCTTATTCCTCACCGGTATGTCAGAGAAGTATCTGGAACTATTGGATACGTAGTTCCCCGTTACTCAGCCGACCAAAGACACTTTGCCGATAAACCGTCACTGCTTTGTAGGTCACATGAGACAGGTGACTAGTATTAGCACCTGAAGATATTCCAATCAAAAAGGCTGTATATTTTAAACATTCTAAATCCATTTGCAGAGGAATCACGAGTTGCTTTTCCCTACAGCAAACTCCCATAAGCCGTAGGTAAGTTAGTTCAAGTAACTGTTGGATGAGAGTTCAATCTTCGTGTCGGACGATGTCCATTGTGTGCTTGTTGTCGTCAACGGCATCTGAAATATAAGAGTAAATTTGCGATCAGTACACTTTGTATAAAGTACTAAAAAGCTTCTGAAATGTGTGGACACAAACATCATAAGAACGTATACACATGGAAAAAAAGTTCAGGAGAGACTGTAAACTTAATGTTCATCGTAGGTCTATACAACTTTTGACACTCGCGGGCGACCTGGATTTATTTAATTTTTTCCTTACTTCACTAAAGGATCATTTTTTATCAGTGCCGACTCATAGTCCTTGTGGCAGTACTGGCTTTCCGCGTGTAGTCGATACGATGACTCTGCCTCTATTGCAGTTTGATCGAGGCCAGTCTCGCTTCATTTAACACTTCTGTGGTTGTAGAATATGTGGCCGCTGTTTCCCTTATTGAAGATTTGCCACCTGTATGTGGGATGTCAGTTGGTTGTTGGGGGAAATTTTAAACACCTGCAGTCACAACACAATGGCCAGTGCTTGGTCTGACAGATGCAGCATTTTTCCCTCTCTGAACGTTTGCTAGGTAGCTCTGAGCTCCTTACCGGTTATTGTTTGAGACAGATGTCTCGTTAATCCGTGTATCGAACACCCTCATATGAAGGTTCAAAAATTTGTACATTTCAGTGTCTGATAGCTAGTCCGCCAGTTCTTGGGTCTGGAATGACGGTCTTTAATGTCCGGAGGTCTAGCCCTTTTGAGGATAGTACGCTCGAAAGTCATGTCTTCGTTAAACCCGCTAGAATATTTTATGACGCATGCACGATGAACGATAAGATATAGCTGACTGCCGTATGCAACTTTCGCCTTGATGTCACATCTACACTCCGACCTACACTTAATGCAGTCGCACTGCATAAAACAGAACTTAAGAAAATTTCAGGAAGCACTGTTTTCACCCTATTTTATCTAAACTCTTCCTCTACGCTCCCACTTACTAACTGCTCTTATATTCACTGCAAACAGCTAATGCCTTCTAGCTTGACAACACTGTCCCCACTGACATGCAATTTGTAAATTTTGCATCGAAGTAAACTGGCTGAGACCACTGGATTGAGCTGCGTGTTGTGGTCAAACACAGACATCGGATTATTTGTTGACGGGGTCTGCCGAAGAGTTGGATCCTGACGAGCGGCAGAGCGCAAAGTAAGAGTTCGCTAATGACCACTCGATGCGACAGGACCCTATGACCGTCGTTGCCAACGATGTCTACCGTGTGCACCAGAACAGCAGGCACGGTGACTTGCGAGGGGATTAATTTATAGTGAGAGTAGGCTTGCGCCATATCTACCTCACTCACTCCTGCTCACCCGCCTGAAGTCGGTGTCAAAACGTAGTTAAGAAGGCCGGAGGCGGGAGAGGGCACTAGTGGCTGACACAGTTGGATCCGCATCTGGGCGTACCACCACACCCCCTGGTTCACAACAAACACTTAACCAGGATTTTAACCAACAATGAAAACAGGACAGAAAGAGGCGGGGATGTCACAAGTCACAGGGCAACCATGTACGCGACTTGCATAGCCAACGGTGGCGAAAGCGCATCTTCCATCAGAAACCAGGCGCCGAAGATCTGCCTGCGCACACCAAGCTGTGAGGGCTATGGTTTACTGAATCATGGCATAGCAGTTGCACACAATCCTTAAAGCCCAGAAGCCTGGCCCATGGCCTTTCAGATGCCAGGTGACTGGTCAGCTATCGACTCAGAGGGACTACCCATTAAACACACACTCAGATGCGTGAGAGTGCCAAGGGTCACGTTGAGAAGGAGCCTTTGTGGCCTGACTGTACGCCCATCAGCCCGTTAATCACCACAACACTTAAACAACCGGACAGACTGCGTGGACTAAGTTGAGGCGTCAGTCGACAGCCCTTCAAGTCACGGCGCTTAGGGCAACATGATGCTCTCAGACTCGGGTCACGCATGCAGCCGAGGATCTAGATTGAGGATGAGCCGAGGAGTACACTTCCCACTTGCGCGAGAAGTGTCAACTGGGTGCTTGTGTTGTGTGATGATGAGTGACGTTGATGTGTGTTACAGATGTTGATGGGTAAGGTTGTGAGGGTGCGGTATAGCCAGCAGTTGTCTACGGCAGGTTTTACGTAAATGCGTGTGTGGCTTGAGTGGCGGTGAGTGCATGTGCGGGGCAATGAGCGAAATTGAGGCGGATGCAGCTAATGTATGTGGGTGCTACAGGCACTGGTTCTCCAGTCTCTGTATCGTGAATTTGCAAGTGACCGATCAGGCCGATGCGTGAGGTGAATGCGTGGTCGTAAGAAGGACCGGTTAGGACGGAGTGTGGGGGTGCTGGTGGGGATGGTGGCGAAGTCTTGAGTGACAGTCTTAAAGGAGCGCTCGGATCATTCGGCTATATGTGTAAAGATTCGGTTTCTGCATCGGTGTGTCAACAAGAGTGTGTTGCAGAAGTGTGTTTAGTATAAGCGCTTGGTTAGCACAGAGCTGACAAGACTGTAGTATTCCAGCACGGCAGACGAACGATCCGAATGCTCCTTCAAGACTGCCATTCAAGGCTTCGCAAATACCGCCAGAGAAATGACCGAGAGAATTCAAGTTGCTGCGTGCTCGTGGGCAAGAGCGGCAAAAAACTGCGTCAACAGATGCCGAATGAATCCGCGAACCGAGAGCGACATGCAAAGTACAACAACTGGACTGACCCATTAAATCTCAACAGAAATTCCGAAATGTGCTGCTGTTTCGAAAAGATAAATTAAGTTGGGTTGTAAAGCAATCCTAATGCAGCATAATCCTATAATAATTCAGTTACCGCAGGACACCGGCTTTCGAAAGAACTTCTCAGTAACTACACCCATAAACCATACTGCGTAAAAATGACTACTTAATTAGCACGCATTTTTCCCTTGATTGTCGATGCCCTTAAAGATTAAATTGTATCTCATGGAACACATGCATAAAAATATTCATTCTTTTGTTCATTCCATAGAAAATTACCATTTCATTTAATTTAATACTCAAAGGAAGGTATAATTTGTTTATAACACTTTCCCAATTTCCCAATAATTTTGAGCCCAACCTGCCGTTACGCGTGTATTCAGGGTTCCCAAACTACAAGCCGTATAATTTCCGCATACGGAAAACCATACAGTTCGCTACGGTACTAAAGGGGGACCATATAGCATTCATAAAATTAAGCATTGGATTTGAGCCACAGTTTTAACTTTACAAGTCCCATTGGTAAATGCAAAAACATGACGTTTTATGAAGGGCCATTTCACGGTACTGAAAATCTCCAAAATAGAAAGTTTCTTAAAACCAAATTACACCCTCTCTTCAAGGGTAAAATTTTAAGAAATAAGTAATTTTCTGCTGGATGTGCAAAGAAATGAATATCTTTATGCATGTTTTCTATGAAACATAATTAAATCTTTAAGGGCATCGAAAATCAATGAAAAAATGCATGTTATATAAGTAGTCATTTGTAACAAATGATGGTTTATCGATGCAGCGAAAAAGTCTATTCGAAAGCCGACGTCCTGGGGTAACTGTAGGATTATAGAATTATGCTGCAGAATGGTTAGTTTTACAACCCTACTTAATTAATCCCTTCGAAACGGAAACGCATTTCGGAATTTTTTGTTGACATATCATGAATTAGCCCACCGTCTGTAGTACTTAAGAATAAATCTCATAAGCTGCCTGTTCCAACGTCATCCATGATTGACAAACTGGTGCACAACCCGTCGTCAAATGGGTCAGATGGAGGTGTTACGGTACGAAGCTTCTTTGGACGCGGCTGATGCCAAACCTTTAAGATGATTGCGGCGGCGGAGTCGAGCCTCAACCATATGCAGCGACAGACGAGATGAAGAACCTTATTTGACACTAAGTGCTATCCCTCCTTATGGCTCTTAAGGCTGCGCAACGTGCTTTCCAAGGTCGAGCCGGAAGCACTAAAGGAACTCAGTGCTGATAACAATCTCGTTATCGTGCTGTATACAAGGGTCGTTTCATGCTCGCATTGGACCTGACAAACTATATTTAGAAAACCAAAAATGTGTTGGAGGATCGTCAGTCCTATGTCCCACGCGAATCCAACCCCATAAAAACGCTGACCAGCGGAATTAATGCGACATAGTTGGCAATGGAGAACTCAGGTGCAATATCATCGATTCACCAACGCGTGTTGAGGGCGCAAGAAACCGCTCTGTCTCGATTTTACTGTCTTCCAAAAGTCCACAAGGTCAATCGTATCAATAAAAAACACTCCAGCCCACGCACTGGCGAAGTGGCTGTTTCAACGTATCAAGTTTCTGACCTACGATTCGGACACCACCGTCAGCTCTTCAACACAATTCTTAGAGAAACTTAAAGGGGTAAATATCCTGCCAATTGACGTCATGGTATACTTTGATGTCACGTCCCCTTTTATTTCTATCCCGCAGGATCGGACAGTCGAGACCATCTAACTACTTCTGCGAGAGAAATGAGATGAAACGCAGAATCACCTTGAACGCCTACATCATCCAGCCCCTAAAGTTCCGTCTCGAGACGTACCTTACGTTCGACGGAACAATTTACGAACGGGTAGGGGGCATGCCAATGGGATTGCCTATTTCAGGACTCAAAGACAAGGCGGTCCTACAACGGTTGGAGTCGCCGGTTCTCCAGCGGCACAGACTGAAGTTCAGGGCTCGATATGTGAATGATACCTTCGTCGTCATCGAACGGGATCAGGGGATAGAATTCAAAAAACACCTTAACGCCGTCTTCCCGGTATTCAGTTTGCGATGGAGGAGGAGGAAAATAACCAGTTGGCTTTCCTGTATGTCTTCGTATGCCGCAAATATTGCGGTTGCCTAAAAGCCAAAGTGTTCAGGTAAGCGGCAGCCTTGACAAAAATACTGAATTTCAACAGTAGGCACCCGATCAGTCTGAAGTGCAGTTGCGTAAGGACGCTTTACCGACGCGGTGAGACGCATTGCAGTTAAATGGAAGACAAGATTGCGAAAATACAATATCTTCGACGGTTTCAGAGAGCCAGTGACTACCAGTGCTTATGCAAATGAAACCAGAGACCAAATTCAACCGGCCCTAAATTCTAACGAGCTCTTACATACGTCAGGATAGTCTGGGAAACCGTAGCCTGCCTTCTCACTCCACCTAGATTTGGGGTTTCACACAGGCAAGAAGCAACCACCAAGTCTTGAGACCGAAAGACCCACTGCTACGGAAGAAAACGTCTGGAGTCGTTTACTGGATCTGGTGCAGTTATAGACAGGGCAACTATGTCGGAGAAACTGGGAGATTACTCCGTACACGAATAATCTAGGACGCAACAGCAGTGAGGCGAGGAGACACTAGTTGTCAGGTGGCAGTACATTCCACGGAACCCGGCTATATTTTGAAGTTTCAAGAGGCCGAATTTCTCGCAAGAGGGGACATTCGCGTGTGCTATAAGCTGCTTGATTCATGGTTCTCAGGCCCGCAATCCATCAATAAGCAAAATGACCCCCCGGCACCATATTCGGAGCTGAGACGTTCTCTGAGCAGGGGAATTAGTTAGATGGGGAGGGCGCGGCCGGACAATAATCCCAGTGACAGTGAGCCAATTTGCCGAGCAACTGTCACACCAACATCTAACATGGATGATGAAGTCGCGGAGATTAAAGACCCGGACGCGGACTGGCAGGCTATCGTCGCCTCGATTACGACTTCAGTGGTGCTTGCGAGAGCTGTTGATTATAGTACGCATGTGGTCCCACGGCAGCCACGTGTAATGTATACCGTACTACTTGTGTCATCGTTACCCTTATCTGCAACCGTCTCAAATGATTGGCGCGAGTGAGAATCCGAGACGTCATGATAATATAATTCTTTTTTCAGTGATCGCATCTTCGTTTTCTGAACTGTTTCCTCAAAGTCGTCTTACTGTTCTGTCCTTTAGGAATCTTTAAAAGTCATGGCTCTGGAAGCTTTTCTTATTAAGACATTTGGGAAACGCCGAAGGATGTTTTTAGAAGTTGGATAAGAGCGGGAGCATCCAGTAAAAGGCAGAGAATTATCTTAATTTTGGGAATAACAACAGAAGCAGCAAAACCATGACACGAAATCCGGAGCTTTATTATTTCAAGTTTGCGTTCCCAAACTTGTGGCCAATAAAATGCTCACCATCGATGTCTTTCGACATTAAAGATGGGGGCAGAGGTAACTTTACCTGTTTAAAGGCGATTCTACAAGTTTCCCAGTCCTTTACTGGCAGTGAAGTTTTGTGGCAGAAATTCAAGGAAAAGAAGCCGCATATTTCTAAAGACTCTCTCTTATCCTCATTTGCTACGTATAGTGCGGAAAATAGTAAGGAAGTGCTTTTTCCAACTTGTTACATTCTATTTCGCATGCCGCATGCCTCGTCTCTCCGATAATTTCAGAAGCAAATCAATTTTTATTAAAAACCGACGAAGTATGCAAAGGTGAGTGACTTTAAAGTGCCGAAAATGTCACAATGTGCAGAGCTGAAATGCTTTTTCAGAAGGCCTGGTTGCACTTGCATTGAACAGATTAAATCAAATTATATATATAAACAAATCATGCTAATTGGCTAACAGTGTTAATGAAACTTAAGTCCCTGGTCGATTAAGTGCATTTTACGCCTTGACAGTGGAGATCCTACTAAGCTCTGCGAAACGACAGCACCTAGAAAAATCCGTTCCGGTAAGCCCATCTTTCTCTTTAACTCGGCAACCTGGATCTCCCAACCTCGCCAATCTGAGGAGCATAAATAATCAGTATTAAAAAACCACAATAATCATGAAGAGCAAATCTGATTCATTAAACGACCTGTCGGTTAAATGCTAGAGCTGGCACGTTATCCAGTCAATCAGGACTGCTTTTTAGTGTAAGCTTCGCGATGTTGCAACGTATACTTATCAGCTGGCAAACGATATATGTTTATATTATCTGTCAAGATGGAATAACTTCTCCTGGATTTTTAGAGTCTTTACTTAGTCATTTTGCCAATCCGTTTTTGAATAGCTCCGGATATCAAACCCACACTAATTGATCGCTTAGTCAGATGTTTCATAATTAAGCAGTTGTCCAGTTACTCCGACGGTTGTTATCAGGAACGCTAATTATCGTGTGATAATTACTTGTTAATTTGATTGTTGTACTTACTATGTTCAACCTATTATGCCCTTAAGCACAGATAAATCCATCAGGAAGATAACCAAATTTTATTTTCCGGATTGCAGGCGCTGACTGCCTAGGCCGTCTTAAAGCGTCCTCAAAACGTGAAGTACAATTAACTCTTCAAGCCTACCAAAAATCAGTTCTTGTCTGCCGTGGGCGTCAGTGAGTCACCGATGTAGGCGGTCATCCCGTTTGGATCGGCTGTCATCTCTTCCGCTTCCTCTTGGGGTTTTCTCACAAGACACCTACACCTTTGCTAATAAATATGTGAGTCACTGAAATGTGATCTCGCGAAAGTCCTTGGTTTTTCTTTGATAGACACATGCTTAGAGTTTGTGCTTTGTTTAAATTGCAAATGCGCACACTTTTCAGCTTAAGGAGAGATAATTTGCCAACTTACGCCTGTTCCATTTCGGACATATTATGCTGTGTCACGAATGTTGCATGGCCGTTTGCAACCATCCTCGTATCTGTTCTTGGATTGTGAGCGACATGATGCTTTCTCATATTTTTTTCTAAGGCTTTGTACAATACATACCCTACCTCGTAATAATCAAAAACGGACATTCGCATTTTCAGACGTCTTAAACTTTGAGCATTTTTCCCACCCCTCCAGCGCCCTTAATTAAATGCCGTTTTCTCATGAAGAAAATATGTCTGAATAATTTTATCGAACAGAGTTCATAAATCTAAGCCATAATAGGCGCTCTGGTGTTTTCGGGCAATTTCTTACGCTAGTGTCTGTTATAGACTTCGTTTGCGCATCTGAGCGTGTTTTTGCACTTAAGTATTCTAATACACAGGGCATGCCGCACTTGGAATTGTTTTTTTCCCGACGCTAATCAAAGCGACCAGTTTGCTAAATGCACAGGTTATTTTTTAGTGAACTAGTTGTTTTATCGATGTCTAGAAGTCAGTTTAATGAATTTGCGCGATTTTATGCTCTACAGTGCAGCAATAAAACATTCAGGCAGTGTTTTGTCTAAATGGGCTAGGTTAGTTTGCCATTTAGAAAACTGTACGGGTGGACACCAAAATGACTATCAATGAATAGTCACCTTCGGTTTTAAACATATAAGACGTTACTTTTTGTGCATGCTTACCTCAAAATACGCGTAATTTTGAAATGGATCACGCAGAGCGTTGACAGTTTTAGCAAAATATCTGTATATATATGGCCAATCTGCATAAATTCAAAGTCATAGGATGGAGCCAAAAAGATGCCAAATTTAGTTGAAATGGCCGTTATATAGAGAGGAAAACATGGTCTTACGTTATCAGTAGAAACATGTCAGTAAATTATAGAAACGTAAAGGAAACGAAAAAAAGTTTTAAATTCATTTTTTGGCCTCATCGTGCTAAAATATAAAGTACACGGACACTCGTCAGCGAAATGCTGTATTAAAGCACTTTGTAAAAAGCAACTTACTTGAGAAAGTTGTCTAAGCGATCCAAAGCATATTAGTTGTTGACTTTTGTTATGGACGTTCGTCTTTTTGAAAATGAGGTTTTATGTATGGGTAAGTCTTCAAGTATGATACAAACGACCATCTACACAAAAAAGAAAGCCTAAAAGCACACTGCATCGGTAAAGTCCCCGAAAAAAACCAATTTCTTAGGTTTTAATAAGCACACTCCAGAACATGCCTTTATGGGCAGTCGATTAAGGACACTGAATCAATTAGCAATATCGCAAGGTCGATCTGAAACGCAGCGTAATTCTAGACAAAATAAAAAGGGAAAGAAATTTCAACTAGGAAACGTTCTCTTTATGTACAAAAATGGTATGTATATATCTACGTCAGTTACTTTTTATTCAAATGTTTGGCCTGACAACATGCGCCTTCATGAAAACTTTTATTTCCATGAAGCCCCATTGGTCTGTATCTCAGTCAATGCAAAAGCGTAAAATAAATAACGAATTCTCGGAAGCCGTTTTGGAATTCATAAACATAATGTCGGCTGTTAGCAGACCATCATACCTGATATAGAATAAGTATCAAAGGATTGTTTAGTGTGATCCTCATTTAAACACCACTATTAAACGATAGCCTCCTAATGTCGTAATATGTACTCTGTTTTCTTTCATTAACAACGTTTAATACATCTAAAACTGAAGTTTACACAATCACCACCATTTCGGACGTTTTCACAACTTTCCGCTTTTTCAAGAAGATTGGCATTTCTAAACAACGTAATACTGCCTATAATATTTCCTTTATGTTTTCGAATCCCTCAAGTTGTTATTTCATAATCTAAATATCAGGTTCACGCATTGGCGTTCGTAAATTTCGATGATTTTCATCTGTTAGATCTTTTACTGTTTTTGCCTAAAATATTAACCTTAATTTGCGAGACAGAGTCAAGACGCCCGAGCACAAATATGGCAGTTTAAGATGGGATTTACGGGAGGTAATTCCCAAAAGAGCCGTAGTTGGTTGGCTGCCGTCTGCTGTATCGTTTTTCAAAGCCTAACGCTCATTCAACCCTCTTCCGAAATTCCACATGACATCACGACTATTCACCATATCTGCGAGCCATACAAAGGACCGTGCAGCTCTCTTAGTTATCGCCTCAAATACTTACCAAGAGAATAAACATCGCCTGACTTCTTTGCCTCAATGAACACCACCAC
>CACRXP010000168.1:811707-882274 GCA_902702965.1 Spirometra erinaceieuropaei
CACCACCATCATCACCACCACCACCACCACTCGATCGGGACAAACTAACCTCACTTTATTTAAAATCATGTTGTCTCATCCATCGACAGGACTTTATTTATGAGAAATAGTAAAAATCCGTTTCTGCGTAGGTACCTTTGCAGTAAACGTAGGTCTGAAATGTCGCATCGGTCTTCCCCTGTGCGAAAACATCCTCAAATGAGATTTAAGACACTAGTGCTGGGGAGCACTTTAGTTCCTACATTTAAAGGTCAATAGGAACGTCAGCTACGAAGAGCAGCAAACATATGGCAATTATTACTGAAATAACCGTAACTCCTGATTTCCACGTTCTGACTTCTGTAGGAAGGCCAGAAGTTATCGATAGAAATCCGGGGCAAAGGGGAAGTCACTCGATGTAGTTACTTACAATTTGTTGAAATTTCAGAATTCATTGTAATTGGACGAAATTGATGGACTATCCTTTTAGACGTCTTAATTTAGGCGTAATTATTAGTGCGGTAACAGGTTAATCACATTTATGGGGTTGCTAATATCAAAGTAACCACATTTCGTTTTATTTATAGCAAACGCGCAGAAACATTCCACACAGTTGACAGTCAGTTATATTTTCCTTAAGAATTATACTCGATAAAAGACTGTCTTCCGGCTTTTAAAAACGTTGTTCATAACCGAATAATGTTTTCATCCGTCCTGCCGTAAAATCTGAATTCAGGAGTCCACAACTGTATGCTATTACTTTCTGTCAAAGGGATATCTTACATTTCCCTAGGCCCTTAGAAAGGCGTCGTAAAATTGTACAAAAGGCGCGGACCAGGTAGCATACTTCAGAAGTGGCACAAATAAAGCTGCTGAAGCAATACTGTATGAACGGACACTTAGCGGCCTTAAACATCTAACAATTAGAACTTATTGAAACCATAATATTTAAGCGCATAATTTTGAGAAAACACCATTTTTTTCTCATGAGTGCTGAAAAGATTATATTTCTGCTCGTTTTCTAAGAAATATACTTAAATTTAAAAGGACACCGAAAATAAATGGGAAATTTCCGTACAAATTAAGTAGTCTTTTTTAAGAGGTATCATTTATCAGTCCACCGGGAAGAAACTCATTAGGAAGTTGGCATTCTGACTTGACTGACATGTCTTAAGAGTAAGTTGCATGACAATTAATAAAACAATATTAATTAAGTAATCTGTTTGGTTTAAAACATGTTTTCTAGGTGAGGTTAGCATTTCATGGCACAGCACATCTACTGAACATATGGCCGCAGTAGGCCATGTTTTGCAGACGAAAAACCATTTATTACTTAAAGTTCCAGTGAGAACTCCATGGTCCTTGTCGTACTGATGCGCGACGTGCGAAAACGACAGGCAGTTTGATCCCACGGGACAAAATATTCCACAGCTGACTGAAGTTGACTTCGTTGCATGTCCAGAAAGTATGTGTATGAAGGCAGAACATTACACAATACGCAAAGATCGCGCACTGTAGTGTAAAAAGCAATGGCGACGATGTTTTGGCCCTTCTCACACAAACGTTTATGTAGAAACGGGATCGACGTGTCCAGGGTCAGCAGTTAATCCAAAAAGTAGCATGGATGGACACTGAATGTGTTACGCCAACCAAAATTGCTAAGCGACGTTATCTGTGCAGATTATGAAATACAGAGAGTTCGCTGCGGTTATGAGGCCAACATGACCGGAAATCCGCAAAACGAGCCAAATTGTGTTCATTCAATTTTTCTGGAAAATAGAAAAAAGAGGCGATGTTAATTGCCTCTGCTGATGGGATTTGTGTAATCAACGACCGGTTAGTTTGAGACTTCAGCACTGAATACGGTAGCCTGCGAACAGCCTGTGAAACTTGACTGTAATCTACAGCGTTGTCATCTTCGTCGTCGTCGACGTCGTCGACGTCGTCATCATCTCCTGTCAGAAGCCCACAACCACGCACAAAAATGTAAGGAATGTGATGCTCAACAGCAAAATGAACGCTGCTTGTTACGCCCTGACACACCCAGTATCGGGGCACATGTATAGTACATTTGTTTCAACTGCAAAGGCAAGAAATAAGTTCAAATTCAGACGGTGATACATTTTGTCTGAATAAGAAATCAAAGTGGCGACTTCTGGTTCCGGCCTCAAAGTCCCTAAAAGTTCCGTTGACTGTGAAAGATTTCGGTTTGTAAAAGTATCCAAAAATAATTTTCAGTTAAAATTTTGGATTATTTTACTGCCAAATAGGAAATCTCTATAAAGCAATTCGTTATGGCATAAGGAAATGAAATATATTATATTTGAGAAAAAATATAACACATAGCACAGAGTTCCCTCGCATATGTTCTAATATTTTCGAAAAACGAGACGACAGTTTAAAAAACAGGCAAGTTCACGCCAAACGTTCGTTTTATCTCAAAAAAGAATTTATGCTGAATAGCACCAATCGTGACCTCAATAACTGCCCGTTCTAACAACCCTTTGGAAGACAGCACCCAAACGATTAAGAGGGCAGTGAGTCATAGTTAATTAGTGGTTCAGGATAAAACTCTCGTTCTACCCTGCGCTGGGCTTTTTCACAGCTACGTTTTTGTTTATTTTTTGCAGAACAAGGGGCATATGACTGGATCGGCTGATTGCAACCGCATATGATTGGCCCTTAGGGCGTATAAATAGCAAAGAACGGGGCAGAAGGCTATGAACACCTACCACAGCGGATTGCAAAATGACAGACGCGGGCTATGCTGCGACCGTACCAGGCATCATGAAAATTATTGGGGCCATTATCGGCTTCATCAACATGATCCTCATCGCCGTCGGCCTTAATGTTCACTCAAGTGAGGGCGGCTACCTACTGTTTGTGGCCATTTATGTTTGGGTGATGTGCCTGCTTCTCCTTCTGCTGCACATATTCGATGTCAGCGGCAGTAATGGCTTCGACATCTTCGTAAGTCATCATTTTCGATTTTTTTAAGTCATCTCTTATACTTATATAAACTCATGATCAGGGAGCATCAAAACCAAATTTTCGATTCAGCTTTGTTGCATTAAAATGCAAGCAAAAACAATGTGTGTATAGGTAGCACATACTGCCGCCTCTTTTTTCAGCATGTTCCATATTTCCTGCTCAGATTAAAAAATACGCAATATAATCACCAAAATGTGCAAAACAAAGGTCGACCTGTTAACGCTGATCGAAGTTATGCGTTTTGTTTTGTACTCCGGGCGTCGATATTTCAAAGGACTAAATGAATGAAGCGTTTCGTTAATAGTAACATTAATCGGACCTTTCTGTATGATCAGCTGGTCAAAATTGATCGCCTGCGTCTTAAAAAGACATCGCCTTAGAGCATTTGGCGGCATGCTTGTCTGACAAGAAAAAGATGAGTCTAGTGAGACATGTGACTTTCGAAAAAACACAATATTATATATTATAAGAAATAGATAGCCTAAAGCGTATATTGGTAATTGAGAATCCTTTTAGACAAAATCACAAAAAAATAAATACTGTTTTTAGACAGTGTATTTCAGACCGTCTATAGCTAAATATCTTGACACTAATTTGTATTAATAATAACAGTGAAATGTTGACCTGTTATCAAGATTCAATACAAGTTCTCATTTTTACGGTTAAAAGACACGTCGTTTTAGTATTTCTCCCGTTTATTCTTACATCTCAATTCCTACGAAACTAGATCGACTTTGATAGTGTTCTGCTTTGCAAAAAGCCCTAGTTTAACACTCAGTCTTTCGGGTAATTTATTTTAAGCACGGGAGTTCTAGTCATTGACGCATATGCTATCTTTTTACAGGAGGTAGTTGCACTAGGATTGATGGTTCTGTTCGTCTTCATCGCCTTCATTATTGCTGCTGTATATGCTGGCCGGACAAATTACAGTTATCTGATCGCCATAACGGTAAGCCACATATATTTGCCACTTAACAGACATGACAACTATCTCGATAAACCACATTGCGCAGAAATTTCGAAAGACATGATAGCAGTTCGGCCAAAAATAGACTGCAGATTTTATAAAAAATTAAGGGTTACCTGCCGATTTTTCGGTGAAAAGAAAATCCAAAAATCCTCTACCCTGCTAAAGGCGTTTTTTCACAAACTGACTAAGTACGCTCTAGTCGGATGAAAACATTTGTATTGTTTTTACGTTCCTTTAACACACTATTACTGCCTAAATCATGCTATGATCTTCGAATTTATGATTTAACTGCCAGTGAATGACCATGATCGTGCTTATTCATAGGAAAGAATTATTTTATGAATTTTAATGATCTTTGTATTTGAAGGCAAATTTGAGTGCTGGCATGAACATTGAGACTTATTTTATGGGCATGACGAAACTGGTACTCGCTTGCGTATTAGGTTCACTTGGCGTATATTAACTGCTGTAAATGTAGTGCAGTAGCGAACCGATAATACTTACGAACATTTAACTTAAAGCAAAATTGTTTTGAAATGTTTTCTTCAGGTCTTGTTCTTCATAGTACTCGTCACGTCCGTCGTCGACTTTGCCCTTCAACTACGAAAAATGGTCTGAGGATGGACACGGAAATTTTTGGAAGCCTCATCTTCATTTAGGCTGGTCAAAAAAGACGGAGGAATCCGTCCGCGACAGTGTCAATATTCTTTTTACAATACACATCAAAACTGCTGCTGGATCTTTTTTCTATTATGTCGAATGTAGCCGCAAGCGACATTCGTATTCTGCAAGGCAAATACGAACTAGATGCTGTAATCAAAGAAAGTACGTTAAGGGATTTGGGTGGTGCGTGGTTTTATTGCTGCCGTCCACAAAAATTTGAAAATTTTTTTGCACACTTCCAATAATCAGATGGGATGAGTAAGTTTGATGTCAGTTCTCTGCTTAATAACACTGAGAATGACAAACGTTGGTGCGTTTCTTCAAAAAATATGGTTAAAACCTCAGCCTAGGTTTTCAACTGAAAGACATAAAGGGTCAGTTACTTCGTATTTGTTCGTTTGGTACCTATTATCGCCATCAGACCTTGTCCCCCATGATATATTTTCATGTGAAAGCATTCTTGTTGCCACCCTAGTTCGTGAATCGTTATATAATAGTAGTTGGTATTTTGTTACTATCAAATTTCAAAGGTGAGTACTTACAAGTGTTGTCGGTGACACAACTATTGCGGTTTTATGAGACGGGTTTAAGTTTTATGCATCACTGTGAAAACAGACGGAAACACCTGATGAACGTAAAAAATGAAGTTTGGTTGCTACAGCATAAACTATTAGACCTTAGATGATGAACATGACGGTATTCTATGGGTTCAATTGAAATGAGCTGACGTCTTATTTTTATATAGAACTGATTGGAGGGACATCTGGACATTTGCATGAGAAATTAACTTTGCGCGAGGAGATTGAGGGCTAAAGTTATTATAGTCATTTGGGTCGATCATTCGACTGTACGAGAGTGATTAGTTTTGTGAATGAGATTTGGAAAGACAGTTCTCCCAAGCAGCACATCGACCTCATTCTATCCTAGAAAACTGGTTGTGCTTCATCGATAAACGTGCTTTAATATGCTTTGAACAGCGCTTTGGCAGGAGGTTTAGTTTTACATTCCTTCGCGTCAGGCATATTTCGGCCGTACACGCGAAACAAAACAAGTTTCGGACCAAGGATTTTCAATCAGGTTAAGCCAAATTGGACTTGGCTTATGGAACTGTTGAGCAAAATCAACTGACACAGCGCCTTACGCTCAAGGAAACAAAAATTAAGCCATGCCGACCGAGTTATACGGAAAGACTTTATCGCACAATTCCCATTCATAGTGTTTTACAGCATAAAAGGACTTGTACAAGTTAAATATAAGAAATGCAGATATGTCACGGAACACATTAGGACATTAGGGCATTCGATGTTAACCCGCTCTCCTCTAAATTGCGTCACACTGTTAAAAACTACAAAAACATTTAGTGTAGACAGATGCTACGTTAAACACGTGCAGGAATATATCAGTTCGCCCGTTGTGACCGACGCTGTCCACCATGTGTTCCTTAGCAGGTTAAGAACAAGCGCGGAGAATCGCGCGTGAATTAGTTTATAGTGGGAATAGACTTACGCAGCAAATACCGCACTCTCTCCTCCCCCGCCCACCTTGATCCGGTGTCCAAGCATTGTCATGATGGCCGGAAGTGGGTGGTGGCGCGGACCGGAACCGCGACTAGTCATACTACCCCACACCCGTTAAGGTTTCCCCACAGAGTGGGAGTGCCAGAAAGGACCCATTAAGAAGGAGCCATTGCAGCCCGACTCTCAGACCACCAGTCTGCCACATCACGCGAATGCACACAGCACTGGGTCGACTGAAAGCTTCGAGTTATCCCTTCAATTGGCAACCCTCCAAGCCACGGCCTGCAGTGCACCATGGTATCTTGAAGCGCTTCAGTTCGCTTATAGTGAGGAAATTGTGCTAAGTTGTCGATCGCACTTTCCCTCACTTTTTCCGGCTCCCAGCCACTGTCCGGGCCGGTCAGATTTTAGGCACTCGTCTGCGCGCACCACGTGCACGACGCGACTCCGCAAAGCACAAGCGCGAGAATTTTACACAACAGGGGATTAAGGTCATACATTTCGCACGTACGAGATTGCCAGAGATAATGTAAAGAAGGGCCATTTCGTCCTGACTATCTGTCCACCAGTTCGTCACTCTACACACACACACACAAAAGAGCTCGGCCGTCGTTGCCGACGATATCCACCGTGTGCTCCGCAGCAAGGTGAGAGTAGGGATGATGACTTGTGCGCGAGTTAGTTTATAGTGGTGGTGGACTTGCACAGCATCTACTGCACCATATCTTCCCCACTCCCCACCCCAACCCAGTGTCAAGACAGAGTCAAGAAGACCGGACGAGGGGGAGAGCGCCACACACAACTGGGCAAACTGCAATGACTGAGTGAATGCCAACCTTGCAAACCACGGCGCTTCAAGCACCGTGGTAGTTCAAGGCTAGGATCACATATGTAGTAGACGAACCACGCGCAGGAATCTAAAAAAACCACTGGCTACGCGAAGTAAAACTGGGTTGCTTATTACAACCAACAAAACTGCTTGACCAATTATTATATGACAAAATGTCTGCGTATCATTGCGGATCGAAAGACTAGTTAAAGACCGGGAGAAATTTGCAGATTTGTATTGGTTATTGAGTAGGAATTAAGATATTTTTCGTTACAAGCAATAAGCCAGTGGCCAAAATATTTCTACTGATTTAAAAGACGAAGTACAGAGTAAACTGAGTAGCGAAAGTAACTAAGAAGGAGCATAATTCAAGGGAAATTTTCACATTATTTTGTGGTTTTATGACTGCACGTATTTACAGCCGCTTAAGTATTTCTTGCCTACGAGTCGGTCGTGTGCACATTTAATAAATTTAGTTGGTGTAGTAATGTGTTTCTGAATTTAATTTACACAAGCAGTTAAAATACATTCAAGCAAATCTACCATACTAAATTACATTTTCCGGATGACTACTAACGTAGCAACTTCCTGTTAGTGATCATTTCTTAAGAACAATAACAGTCTAATCCGTCTGTTAAAATCTCCTGTGCCAGCTGGATGTGGACGTAAGAGCGGAAATCACTCACAAACCTGTGACTAAACAGTATCAAAGTTCGCTTGAAATAAAATAGAAACTTGCAGTTGTCTACTCCTCTTCCACCTCATTCTAAGAGTTACCATTCTATTTATTTGCTAGTCATTGCAGAATCTGAAATAATCAAACAAAGTTGGTGGGTAAATCGATTTATAAATGAATGCGAGGGGTGAGTAAATTTATTAGCCACATGTGCTCAGCTAAGTTCAACATAATGCATATTTTATTTGCAGTGTTTGCAGCTTGAAATAATGGTAACATTGTGACAATTTCCAATGACTGAGAACAGTCGAAAATGTAGATTAAAAAAGACCGGAATTAAAGCAAAACATATCTTTACTTTTACATAAGTAAACGGTCGAAATACAAGTATGGTACGGATATGGTTATAGCACTTGTTTTGCCGTCTACGTCAAATGCACTACTGAACCCATATTTAGTAAAATTTAGACAAAATATGCAGTGATGGTATGGTACATATAGATGTCGAATACTAAGTAAACAGATTTACTAAACCGCAATATCCTCTCTTCATACCCGACGTTCGTATCTGGCATGATGGACGCTTGACTGCCAGCATATAGCATAGTACTAGCAAGTGTGGGTGCGCTCTGATTGGCTTCTTGATCAGAAGAAAAAGCGATCGCTGGAACAGGGGTTTTATTCGCCTGACGTTCCAGCGATCGCTTCTTCTTCTTCTTCTTCTTCTTCTTCTCCTCCTCCTCCTTCTTCTTCTTCTTCTTCTTCTTCTGATCATCTAGTTCCTGGAACTCGCATCTGCGCTTGTATCGGCGATTGGCTTCTTGTTGCTTCGCTGCACGCCCCGCCTGACGACATGGTATGAGTACCAACTCATCCTGAATACAATATAAAAGCATCCCGCTAATCCTACTTCGTTTTTATGTTTACACCAGGAACTCTTAGCACGCCGCTATGGCATACTAATGCATATACGATTGTGTCTGTTGGAGGATACCTGTTAACCTTCGTCACTTGAGTTCGAATTGCTGCTTTACTAACGTCTTTAGCCTTTATTCCATCAGAGTACATGAAACAGACAAGAATGTCTTGGAAGACTTCCCAGTCTTTCGTCATATCCTACGTTTGACATTGTTTGTCCGAGTGGCCAGTATTGAGATATCCTTTAAATTTTGACCTCTGGCCCGTTTGCTGACGATAAACATTTTGTCTGAATACCGAACCAAGAACTTCAGTCTGCAGTACTGCAAGCTCAGTGGACTTAGCCATTTAAAAGCAGATCCGAGGAGTCCGGAAATCGATAAATTCAGTGGCGCGCCTTAGCCGCCTCCAGCTTGTCGCGTCGAAGATGCCGCGGCCTCTCGTGGCAAAATCTGTTAGACAAGCTTGAGATGGTGTCTGAACCGGGAGCTGGCGATTTACTATGTCAAAGCAACCTACTGGGCATTCAGAGATTTGGAGGAGCTTCGAGGACTGTGATGTGTCGACAGGGAAAGTCGTTATTGCCCACGCTGAAAAGGTATAGCGTCAGGCTAAGGTTATCAAGCAGGCATTTTCCATACGTTGATCATCTGTATTTTGCATTGCCTGTGACGATTGACTACCTAAGCATTTCAGAGTTTCGCTCCGCGTTTGCAACTAGATTGGGATTTTGAAAGTGCGTCTGTGCTGTCCTGTCCGCCGACACGATGTGCCACCTATTTTTCCCTTTGCATTTAGTGGGTCACAGGGGCTACTTCGTATTGCCTTATGGGGTTATGGAATGATGACAGTTCGAATCAGACACAGGTAGTCATATCATCAAGTGTCACCATTTTATTGAGATCAGATACTCTCGCGTTACGATAAAGATGACACGTTTGGCATAGGCTGTGCTGAGTGGGGCGTTATGTCGAGACAATTGTATTTATTCCTCGGTTAGCACCTTGGACAGCACCTGCAGATAACGTCGGACAATGCTGATTGAGATACATGTGTATAACAACAACTCGCTACTGAGGCGGGTCTATACTGTTGTTGTCAGACATTCATATAATCTAGTCTTCTCATTTTCACTCTGTTGATGGTGTTTGTGAATCTCCAGGTGACGATTCTGGAGGAGCCCTCGGATCATTCGTCCGCTGATCTCGCCAGATAAGGGTTGACTGAGGTCTGTGATCGAGCTAGACGCCAAAATCAGGTAATTTCTGAAACGCCATCACGGGAATCAAACCTGCAGATTGACAGAAACTTCTCAGGGGGTAAGGGTTGTATGTCGCTGAGGCACGCAGGGGCCAGATAGAAGGCACGCAAATGTGCGTAATATGATCAGAAGACAGAGTTTTATTCTGCACAGTCGTGGGATGAGGTACTTTTAAGAAGAAGGCAGCAACATTTGCGCTTACGTTTCCAATTGATGCAGAGTTGATCGAAGCTATTTAAAGCGGTGTTGCACTGTGCGCAGTATAGATTAGGTTACAATGCTGTTGGTTGCAGCTAAGTGTGCAATTACATTTCGCATTTACCCCTTCATAATCCACTTTCTCAGGATTCACAGGAGCTTCGCAGTATGCCCAACTGCGGTTAATATATAAACTTGCAGTTATTATCTAAAACTATGGTAGTTCTTTAATGACCCTAGTTAAGAAGGAACATCGTCTTCGCAAGAGTGTAGTGAGAATTAATGCGCGCATCATCTTAACAGAAAGGTGGCCTTACATTGTGTCTAACTCATCCTGCCTCCTAGCAATTAGCCTCTCCTGCTGGCAGGTCGTTGTTTGATTGACAAACCCAAACGGCCGTCGACGCCTATCGTTCGCGACCTGGCTCCCAAATAGGCGTTATTGGGGCTCAGCTAAGTAATAGTATCATGGGGTTCCCATTAAGAGAGGCAGAGGTCTGCAAAACCAAGTTATCCCTATCAGACTGGCAGTCTTCCAGGTTATGCCGGCTCGGGCTTCATGACAAATTCTGAGCGCGTATGGTTGTTTGAAGTTAGAAAGCTAAGGTCAGGATCAGAGTTGTATGGCTTTGCTATCTCCTTCTCTCCCCTCAAGAACTTTCAGAATCAGGCCAAGTAGGCGCAACTTTGAGCGTAACGCGTAGGGTGTCAAGAATTTTCCATGACATGAGAGACACTGGTGAATGAACCCTGTCTTCTTTTGTTAAAAAACAACCAGAAATGCTTTTCCCCAGCTTTTATTATCGAATGTCTAGAGCTGGTGAATTCACAAACTGCCTACATCCCCGATGAAAAATAAGCATATTTCGAGCGTAAAATACAAATAGTTTACTTAACGAATGTATCCTGAACGTATCCTACTGAAGTAAAATTCATAAAATGTGTGTGCATTTATGAAAAATTTGTGACCGATAGAAAACCGGCGCATGTACATCGACCGAACCTCCAAACGACCTCCAATTAAAGGATGATGCAAAACAGTCACTGGTGGTGATGTCACATTGGTCACAGCCAAGCATGTTCTTAAAAAAAACAAAAATACCACAAATTCGAATAATCGTATTAGATGGGAAGATTGGACTTTACAGAAACAAATATAAATTTTTTGAAAGGAATTTGTTAATAAAGTGCCGTGGACAATGAAGTTATACAAAAGTATTTCCGCGCATGCATGCATTATGCAGTGTGACAGCCGGGAAATTACCCTGTACTTGATTAGCTTTTTTAAAATGTTCATAAAAGAATTCAATGTTGTTTTCCGTGTTCGTATTATATGAGAGGAGATGAACTAAGATGATTAGACTTTTATTTGATTTCGCAAATGAAAACATCATAGGAATTAAAATTTTCATATAACATTATATGCAAAGATGCCACTCAGTGAATAAAAAGTGGGTGAAATCAAGCGGATGCAATCAGAGGCAAACCTGAAGGATTTAGGCGCCTGCATGTAAGAAGCAGTCTACAATCGGTTTTGGACTGATGCCTTTGTCAATTCATAGTTAAAGCACCAGTTTCACGGCTCGTAATTTTTGTGAAAGTATCAGAAGATACGATTTGAGCCTCTATATACACTTTTCTTGTTATGACGCAGCGATAGGCACCTTAGCAGACAAGGTTATTTAATATTCAGAAAATGAGATGAAAGGCTAATTTACAGTCTCTTTCAGTCCTCAGTTCGACATAAATTTCGCCTATCAAATTCTCCCCAATCGGTCTGACATCCCAAATCTCGAACCTCTGAAAACTTTCAATCACTGAAGTCAACAATGTCAGCGACATATAATGTGTGGATATCTGAACACACATTTTGTGTGCGACGATGGGGCCCGAAATTATCGCCGCCTAAGAACAGTTCATCTCGGTAAGATATGCATAATCTCGAAATATCTGCGGGACCCGATATCTTGATAAAATAACTTTTTCTAAATGCGACTTATGAACACGACAGAAGCGCCCATGGAATGCCTGGCGTAAAGAAGACCTGCGGAAGGTTTTTCGCGAAATCGCCGTTTCTCACCGTACACAGTAAAGAAGACAAGGCGTTGCTCACCGTGGTATGACTGACTTAAAGCTAATCACCACGGGAAAATGTATAGGTAGCCCAGATTGCACATATCTTGTTACCTCTTCAAAGTAAGTAGTAGGAATTATGACTAGGGTTTCAAGTATTTCATTGGTGCACACTTATTGCTCGGCGTCTGTGGCAGGCCAGTTTGACACATTAATATGTTTGATTCATATAGCGCGCATTGGGTTGCTAAGGCATTGGTGGACTTAAACAAAGGCACCACGGTGGTCTCTTTTGGCAACATTCATTGAGTCTGACTATAAAACCTTGATAAGAACACAACTCCTATTTTTTGGTGACTTGTATAATTAAGTTCGTTTGACACAACACATTTGATTAACTGTGATAATTAAAGTCTGTGCTGAAGCGTGCTTCATGGAGAAGTGGCTGACCATGGGACGAAAAATGATTCACAGAAAAAATTCGAACAACTAAAAGGCGTTATCGGGAAATAAAAAAGTCTTGCGGCGTCGGTGGACAGAAATATGACAAACAGCACAGAATCAAAGATAAAACATGGATCAGGGTAATAGGAATAGGATAAATTGTGCACCTCGAGCATGAGAAAATATAAATTAGTCAAAAAATTAAGTATTTACGGGCGACAGGAATGGAATTACTTGATGGTGAAAAGTAAATTACCAGGCAAGATTAAAATAGGTCAAAATTTGAGCTTCAGAAAATTAAGTGTTGCTGGATTCTTTCTGCAGATCTATTGTGGTCGTTAAGAATCACTATTAGCCATTAGGTATTATTTTAATTTCTATTGCGCACTGATATTAAATTGATAAAATATGTGTGTACATGGGACACACAGCCGACAGCAAGATACTCATATATAGTCCGAGCGTGATGTACTCTATTAATGAGACTTAACCTGCTGTTTATTCATAGAAGACAGAGCAATAACATATTCAAGCACACCAGGACAGCAGTCAGAAAACAGGCCATTCATGCTTCTGAAGGAAAAGAAACACGCATTATTTTTCACAAGTTCAGAAGTCATATTCTTTTCCTTCAACCTTCCGCACACGCCAGTGTAATAAGCGGAAAAGGTGTTATCCAAACAAAAATATGTAAACTCAGTGAAAATATGTATACCTGCAAATAGCTAGTTTGACAGAGATCAGAATATCGTCCCTCTTAACAAGACCGCTCATTAGGTCTCAGAAAATAGGATCTGATTAGAAAATGTGAACGGAGTTCGTGATTGCAATTTGAGCTTATACAAGCCGAGTAGAGTCCTTGTTTTTCGAAGGGCAATGGTAACCTGACGTTGTCTCGATCTTCCACGTCTGCTAACACAGTTCCTATGCAGAGTTAAAATTCCGCGCTCTCTTCTCCTCTCCCACCTCTGCCTCGTGTCATGAAAACCTCGGTTAAGAGTGGGCGCAGGTTGTTGTCACAACAAAAACCCGCACCTGACAGCTCCACCGTCGATTCCGACTATGTCTACCGTGCGCTACACAGCAACGTGCAGCAGGCACGGTGAATTGCGCGTGAATGAGTTTTTAGTGATAGCAGACTTGCGCAGCATCTATCGCACTCTCTCGTCTCAACTTCCCACCTGGATCCGGTATCAAGACAGAGCCAAGAAACCCAGAGACGAAGGGGGACGCAGATGGGCTTGCACCTACGTGTACCACCACACGCCCTGTTTTACAATATACATTGATCAGGATTTTACATAACAAGGGCAATAGGGGAGAGCCGACTCGAATCCTAACTGGTGCATCGTAAAACTGGTTCAGCTGCCACATTCCAAATATTGGTATGGGTGTGTATTCCCGATAATGATCGTTGGAACCCGATCTGGTACCCACGTGAGCCCAGCGCATCAACCGCGAGGAACGTTTTAGGGTCTTGTAGTAAATGTGCTTAGACCAACGTTATTGTAGAATCTGACATTTAAGGGAGTCATAATACTATGATTTATTTTGTAGACGAGTCAGTGAATTCACCAAATACATTTGATAGATACTCGGAATGTCTTCACCTCCAGACCTTTCTGAAACGCGCAGGAGGTAGCCACCAAGCATGTTCGGCACATGACTGTTTAGGAAATTAGCAGTACATCACAAACTTGACGCTATTTATGAAACTTTCGGTATTGTTGCTTCAGCTGCCGATAATTTTTCTTAAGAATCGCCTTGTGTTTCACAGGAGGCGTTTCCCTACAAAAGCTTATTTTCGGCTTGCAAAGAGTCAGAAGCCGAGTGCGGATTACTTTTGTCCTCAATGCATCAAACAAAGTATGACGAGGCAAGAGACCATAACGTCCAAAATGCCATCTGACTCCATCTTCAGCTAAACCGGAGGTTACGACCGGTTCAACAAATGGTGCCGACGTTTTCTTCATTCACCTGGGTCCTCTAGTTAGGGTTATTGGTGGATTTAAAGCAGTGCCTCATAAACGGGCACTGTTAGCAAAATTATCTCATTCATTGCTATCGTCGGACTGGCTTGAAGTAAAAACTGCGGGATAAACTGCAAGCGCAGCAAATATAGTAATTTACGTCACCCGCTTTTCTTTCAATGATGTTGATTTAGAATTGACTGGTCTGCCTGCTTATGCTTCTATTGTACATACTCTAAGTTGGCGAGGTAAAGACTTCGAAAATCAGTAGGAATATATGGTATTTCTCTTTCGAATATTGTGCAAAGACTTGCCTTGAGGGAACCCAAAGCACAAATCTGACTTCGTAAAGAAACTCATATGATTTTGCCTGTGAGCCAATATGGTTAGATTGCGGCATCATTCAAATGTAGACAACTGTGAGCAGGTGCTATATTGTTTTGAAGAAGTCATAAAGGACACAGTTTGACTATATTTCTTATCATGGGGTACAAGTTCCGGAAACGAAGCATCGACAAAGTCAAAAGAGAATCGGATGGCCATTTTTGGCTTTTTAAACACCATTGGTTCACCATATAAGTTAAGGCAAAATCATATGAAATTAAGATCATCGTTACGAAGTGAGATTCATGACTTGGGTTTCCTTCAGGAGAACGTTTGCACAATATCCAAATGGAAAACCATCTGAACTTTCCCAGTAAGGAAAATCGCACATTTTTGATGTTATTAAAGAGATACGGGACTCGCAAGTTTTTCTAATGCATACATATTTCATAAGGAGCACTAATAAACTGACAGATACCATGCTATTCGAATGGATATTTCATGGTCTTAATATATCTCATAATGTCACAAACGTCTTAAACCAAAAATACTCTTTCTTTTCAATTGCAGAAATTAAGAAAGATGTGCTTATTCACCAAATGAGTTCAGGAAAAAATAGTTTTATTCATGGCCTCTATACAACATGTTTAAATTTACAAAGCCATCCTCAATTAATAGAGAAAAATGCCTACTGTTTAAATAGCCAATTTTTACCAAGTGCAGTTTTGTAAACGGTCAAAAAGGGCATTCTAGTGTTGTTGAAATATCCTAGGAGCATACTGCTCAAAGGTGCATTAGTAGTCATTCCTAATAGAGAAAGCATTTTGAAATTTCAGTCAACATTTCATGGGATAGTTTTGCCGATTGGGCCCGGTTACAAGCCTCCGCCTTTATTTCATCAATGCTCAGAACTAGCACGCGCAAGAAAATGAAGCAAAAGTCGATGCCGTCCGTTGAGCCAGTCGTAAACTCCGTTTAAGCTGAGGATGGAGCCAGATGGAATTTTTGGTGTTCTTTGTGGACTCTTGTCTCGTCATATTTTGCCAGGTGAATTGATAAAAAAATTAATCGACATTTACCCTCCAGCTCTCTGCATGGGTAAAACGAGCTTAGTATGCTCCTCCATAATACTCAGAAATAGTCCTTGCAAATCCCACACATAAGCTGGCCGGTTGCACGTAGTTGTGTTAACTTATGAAATGTTAACCGACATTCAGTGAGATTACTTAAGGTGGACTGAAAAATTAATCACCGCGCCGCATAATCTGATTAAAATTCAATTACTTTAGGTGACGGCTTATGGATGTACGACGTTCTAGTCGCTTCTACAAAAAGACTACTTCGGTAGCATGAATTTTTCCCGTTGATTTCGATGTCCTTACAAATTCAAATATATTTCATGGAAAACACGCATGAAATGTGCATTTAATAGAAACTTACGTCTATTTTAAATTTTGTGCTTGAAAAAAGGGCATGACTCGGTTTTTAAAGTTTCTGGTTAAAAATCCTTTTAAGACCATGAAATGTCCTAAAAAGTTTACGATATGAGTTGAACATACTGCCAAATTTTATTAACACTACATGACTTTCTCTTAATGCAGTAGACAATGTATGGCTTCCCGTACATGTAAAATATACAACTTGTAGGTCGAAAGCCTTGAATGCAAGTGTAACGGCAAGTCCGATTCAAAATCACGCTGGAATAGGAAAAGTTTTTTAAAACAGAGTTACATCCTTCTTTCAAGTGAAGAATTTGAATATGACATAATTTTTTATCAAATGAGTAAAGGCATGCATATTTTTTGCATGTTTTCCACGAAATATATTCAAATGTATAAGGCCATATAGAAAATTTACAAAAAATCGTGCTACTTAAGCAGACATTTTTGCAGAGCAAAATTTTTGCAGGTGGCCGGAAAGACGTTCGTTCAAAAGCCGGTATCCTGGTGTGACTGAGTTATTATGCGATTATGCTGCATGGTGATTAATATTGCAACACTACTTAAATAATCTTTTCGAGACGAAAACGCTTTTCGCAATTTTGGTTAATATATCATGAGTTGGCACATCAACTGTAGCTGCGTCTCCTGTTCATACTCAAATTGACGTGGAATATCACAGCAGCCGATTACATTGTCTGGTATCCCTTTCTGTAGTGACGGTGGCAGTACAATGGCTGCCGAATTAGATCCAAAATATTAAATGAAACGTTGTGATCCATAGGGTCTCAACCTGCAGATTACATTGGTTTGCATTTTCAGTGGGATAGGATCCCTGCTTAGTACAGCTACTCTTGTCGAAAGTGGTTCAATTAATATTTTTCGCGTAGATGGAATGACCTGTAAAGTTGCCAGACCTCAGTTCTTCAGACTTCCCTCTTATTCAAAATGCAGGTATTAGACGATCAAACAAAGACTCTTAATGATCTGAAACGGAACACAATAAGTGCATAGAAAAATATTAAAACGGGGTTATGAAAAAAGCAACTGATCCAAACCCTTAACGACGTTGTGACTGTATTTTAAAAAATAGCTTGCCTTTTAAAAATTCATTGTAACTTTAATTAATAAAACTGTATTCTTTTTATTCGCAACTTTTGATGATAATTAGGGTTTGGTTTTATTTGGACCACAATGTATATTGGTGGCTGAATCGTGCTTCCACACATGCTACGGAACTTGCTAGCACGGTATTTCCCTGTGGATACTTTTATTAGCACACATGTACACCACTTTCCCTGAAATATGCCATCTTGCTGTCGCACGTACGGAAACTTCAGTTCTTAGAGATGAAATGGGACACTAACAATCGTTACAGGATACGCAAATGATTTGGTTGCCCGTAAGTATGGATTCGGACTGCCGTATTGTCGCAAACTGTTGCCTCCGCATTGACAGCTACTAGTAATAAAAAGTAGCCAGATAACTCTCCTCTTCGCAGCAGCGACGTTGCTGACTCAGCTGATTGTTCAGAGCTTTGTACTAGAGATAACACAATCTTTCTGCCTTCACACTAGTTTTAGAGTTACACTTGGCTGCCCTACGCCAATTAGTCAAAAGGCACTTGATAGGCAAAGCTATATATGTTGCAGCATGAGTGGCCGGGATATTTGTATGCTCGCGGTAACCCGGCCAAAAGTATTGGGCTGTTGAACCACTAGAATTAATAGGCTCTTGTTTTCAGACCGCCTGTGGTAGTCGTGAAGTCTTTTTTCTACGAGGTATAATGGCTCCTTTTATCGAACTATTGCAATTGAACAAACAGCTCTAACTGACTGGCAATCTGGCAGTGATATGTACCCTATTTAGCTTTATGATGGAATCCGTGCTGCACTCAAACGGGAATTCCGAAATCAAAATAACCCCCAAAAAGATGTTATGTGAACTCAGAAAGGGTGTGTATGGACAAGTGGGGGGAACAAAAAGGATATGAAAATCGATTTAATTAAGCAGATAAAAACATAAAGCTTTTATGACGCAATAGACGCACTCTAAATACATCGAATCTTTATCAGACGGCAGACGAAGAGCAGTGCTGTACAAATGGGGGTCAGGAAGCAACTCAAATAATTTCTCATGAACAAAAGTAGCTCTGGGAAGGAAGGTATCCATGGAAGAATAGGCCTTTAGAGTTCTTAGGACATGGATAACTTGCGGACCGACACGCATGGAAGGCTAAAGCATGAACTAGCCAAATGACGTATTATCTGATAGCCTAGTATTTTGCAAACCACGATAAAATTTATTGATTTGGAAAAGTGGATGAGGATATTTTATAGTCGTGCTCATCAAAGACTGGTTGCGAAATTGAATTTTTGTTGGACTATTCACCCGGAGAAAACAGGAAATAGGTAGGCGCAAAGTATATGAAAATTAATAAATTTGGCCCTTGCCAGCTGTTATGTAGTAGATTTTCCACATTCTATGTTGTTTTATGGGACGAGCAGCTAAAATGGATTCGACCACCTGGTAACTTTAGCTAAAATAGAAATCCCAGACCGCATGGAGAGATGAACGTTGGCGGAGAAATGAAACTCAGACAAACTGCGCTTCATTAAACGCAAAGATACAAATCCCCGGTGGCAGTCGTAAAGGGGGAGATGCGACCGCTGGAACCGGTGCTTTGTCTCCCTGACGTTTCGAATTCCAGCACGAACCCAACGTCAAAGACAATAACGGATGCGTGTATTTAACGCACAAGGATTTGCGGTATTTACAGGATGCAGGCGCCATGTTGAAATGCATTACAGTGAGTCGGAAAAGAAGGTTGCCTAACTGCAATACCTTTGAAGGATGTTTAAAGCCAATGGCTACCCGCACAACTTTGTAAACCGGTGGATAGGCGAACGGAACAAAATACCAAACCGCACGAACACAAAATTTTGGCGAGAGCTTCCATATGGCAGAAATGCCTCGAAATCTATCGGCCGCCTTCTTGCATCACTTGAGGTTGGAGTTGCACACAGACCGGAGGCAACCATCAGGCGTCAGATAATTAGATCGTAAAACTCACTACCGCGGCAAAAAATGTCAGGAGTCGTCTGTAGGATGTGCCGCAGTTGCAGACGAAGCAACTTCGTTGGAGAAACTAGAACACTGCTCCGAAAATGAATGGACCAACACGAGGCAGAAGTGCGGAGAGTGAAGCCAACTCTCAAGTTTGGGCTCATTCGACAAGATCCCGGCACACATTCAAATTGGACAGGGCCGACGTTCTCACTGTAGTTTACAACAGTGTGAATTGTGAGCTTCGCGAGTCATGGTTCATTGGTCCTCCGTCCATTAACAAGTGAAAGGCCCTTCTCCCTTCGTATTGGGGGCTGAGACAGGCTAGGCCTAGTAATTATTCACGCGGAGAGCGTACAGACGAATACTGTTCCCAACGCCAGGGTCGGCGAACCGGATGGTCGAGCAGTTATCACACCAACATCTAAAATTCTTGATGAAACTGCAGCGATTAACAACTGGAATGTCGGCCCATCAAACAGTCATCACACAAACGGCAACAGTCCGTGGTTTTACATAACCATGCGGTTGCATGGCAAATAAAACTCTTGTTTCACCGGTCGTGTCTTCTTCAAAACTACTTTTGCTAAACATAATCAAAGGGAATGAATAGCCTATTCTAATAAGTTAAGCCAGGTATTCCCTCCCGGCAGTAACACAACAAACTCAGAATGGTCTAGGTTTAGTGTTTGCATTTCGCATCAACTAGGGCATTAATGACATTGTCGCGCAGCTGTGGGACTGATGGCAGGGCTCGAGAGAGAGAGAGCCCCGAAGTACAAGTGGACGAGGAAGTTCCGTAAATCAATCGGTACGCCCTCCTCTACCATAATTACCCCTCTCAGGCCTAACGTGCATATCTTTACTGTGGATGGAGACAGGACTAAGGCTCCTGACATTCCACGATGAATAGGACGACTGTTGCCTTGTAGAAGGGAGACGAAACACAAACTATTGATTAAAACGTAACAAAGTAATCAATGAAAAAATGTCATTCTCGCTGGCAAATAAAATGCGCCATGGTGAACTGGAACCTGATGACGGCTGGCTCTAAAATTATCGATCGAAGTGTTTTGATAGAGTTCCATTTTGGAGCTTCCTTCTTTGCCACACAGAACGGCCCTTGTCGGAGATGCATCAGACCACAGTGGAGACCAAATTCTGGCCCTACCCGGCGTTAGCTAAACGCCTCAGAACAGTCGAATCTCCTAACAAATGTCAAACATTCGGAGAGTGGGGTATCGCCTCGTCCCAGCCATCCACGTCTAATCCCCGCATCAGATGGCTGACTGACTTGGATAGTGAACAGGGGCATGAGAGAGGCAAGAGAGAGGGAGAGAAAAAGTGAAGTAGGAACTGGGAAATCCATTCCCACGAGACTTCAGTCCACCAGAAGAAAAGGATGCGATCGCTGAAAAAAGAGCTTGTTAGCCCAACGTTTCGGAATCTCACTCGAACCTATCATCAGAGACAGTCGCGTAACAGGGTATTAGGGGACACAGGTTGCGCGGTATCTAGGCGACTGTACTCGTGCTCATCACTAGGGGTCGTAGGTGATGTGATGACTGATTGTCGGTCCGTACTCGAATAGTTAGAAGGTGCGATTTCATCGCCGTTGTCGATCCGTGACGCGGCGTATGTTCGGCAGTTTGGCTCTCTGCTGCCGTGTCTGTTGGTCACTTGCATTCTTGTCGCGTGGCCAGTAATTAATGCCTGGGCAAAATCGCTACACAGATTACAGAGGCGGAAGGTCATTGCGCTTGTAAATTGAATGCAACCCGCAGAACCATGACTTAAGCAGATCCCCGCTCGCGCGGTTGTCAGGTCATGCGGGGATCTTGGTGTCATCAAACTTGAACGTGTGGCTGCGTTTTGTCTAATGAGTCGCGGCCTGGGATTTATCGTCATTAGATCTCACTGTTGCTGCATGCTCGAAAATTTGCTTTCAAAGTAACCTTCCAGTTTACCCGACGTACTTGCATTGTCCGCAACTGCACTCGATCCGGTAAAGGACTCCAGGTCTTTCCTGCCGCGGCAGTGGGTCCTTCGTCACGTGCGGGAGTGTTCGACAAAATGTGGAGCCAGTTGTAGTTCGTCTGTCATCGCGTTTACGCAAGCAGCGGCTGAGGAAATTACGCTGTGAAACAATTCGACGCGTTCAAATCCATCCTGCTACACTAAAAGTCCTGGCTTGGAAAGCTCCCATATGACGAGATAATCTGGTCCTCCTCCCGGGCGGATAGTCTACACTGCACTGGTTCCTATGAGCTCGGTTGAAATCCCCAACAGGTCACTTGCGAATTCACGGCACAGAGACTGGAGAACCAGAGTCTGTAGCACCCACATACACTGGCTGCATTCGCGTCGACTGCGTACACTGCACCGCCTGCCTGCCAGTCCACATGAGCATTCATGTAGAACCTGCGGTAGACAACCTCAAGCTACGTCACACTATCATACATTCACCCATCAGCACCTATAACACCCGTCGATCAAGGGCCTACACTAAACACACTTCTGCAACACGCTATTGTTGAGACACCTATGCAGAAACCGAATCTGTACACATGTAGACGACTGATCCTATTGCTCCTTCAAGACTGTCACCCAAGGCTTCGCCACCAGCACCCCCACACTCGGTTCTAACCGGTCCTTCTTACGACCACGCATTAACCTTACGCATCGGCCTGATCGGTCACTTGCGAATTCACAGCACAGAGATTGGAGAACCAGTGTCTGTAGCACCCACATACACTAGCTACATCCGTCTCAATTGCGTTCACTACCCCGCGCATGCACTCACCGCCACTAAAGCCACATACGCATTTACGTAAAACCTGCCGTAGACAACTGCTGGCTATACCACACCCTCACAACTTTTCCCCACCAACACCTGTAACACACATCAACATCACTCATTATCACACAACACAAGCACCCAATTGACACCTCTTGCGCAAGTGGGAAGTGTACTCCTCGGCTCTTCCGCAATCTAGATCCTCGGCTGCATGCGTGACCCTAGCCTGAGAGCATCATGTTGCCCCAAGCGTCGTGACTTGAAAGGCTGTCGACTGACGCCTCAACTCAGTCCACGCAGTCTGTCCGGTTGTGTAAGTGTTGTGGGGATTGACGGGCTGATGAGCTGACAATCAGGCTATAACGGCTCCTTCTCAACACGACCCCTGGCACTCTCACGCATACGAGGAGTGCGTGTGTGTTTTTATTGGTTAGTCCCTCATAGTCGATAGCTGACAAGTCACCCGGCATCTGAAGGGCTATGGGCCAGGCTTCTGGGCTTTAAGGATTGTGTGCTTCTGGTATATATTGATTCAGCAAACCATGGTGCTCGCTGCGCAGGGTACGCTGGCAGTTCTTCGGCACCTGGTTTCTGATGGAAAATGCCCTTGCACTTCCGTTTGGTATACAGGCCGTGTGCATGGTTGCCCAGGGACTTGCGTTATAATCTCCTCGTTCTGTCCGGTTTATATTGTTCAATTAAAATCCTGATCAGGTGTTTGTTGTGAACCAGGGGGTGTGATGGCACGCCTGGTTACGGGGGCCGAATATTTTCGGACAGGGGCTTAGGTGGGAGAGGAGGGGAGAGTGTACTAGCACTAGAAAACTAATTTGCACGTACGGCAGCGTGCCTGTTCTCGCCTCCCTGTGGCGCACACGCTAAACTTCGTCGACAACGACGGCCGAACTGTCAGTTGGCGCGTTTTTATTTGAAGAACCAAAATTAAGCAAAGCGCTTTTAGACTGTGAACTGATTGTACAGGGAAAGTGCTCGAGTTTGATTCGTTTTGATTGTGAATTTGTCGCAGTCGTGCAGTGGACACTCCGTAATAATTTATTCCCTTCCTACAACGATGTGCCTTGGGAGGCGTTATCTACAAAAATGGGTTTTCGGTGGTTTGGTTACATGAGAAAGGGTTTTGGTCCTGCAGTAACCGCCTAGGATAAGTTTTAAAGCGAAGAACAGGAATATTCCACAATTACTGCCGAAAGTAAGAAAATGGTTTCATGTTTCATCTGCAGAAACGCACCATCTTCTGCTATGTGTGTTCTTGAATGTCGTCTAGCCTCAGATTTTAACTCATCGCTCGTTAAAACATCGTTTCTCGCATTTTCAGCAACTGTAACCGGATATTTTTTTCTAGCTGATAAAAATGTCGTACGAAATCAGTGAAGTAAATCAACCTACGCATCCATCACAATAAGCACACTGCTCCCTCTGTCTATCAAACTAAGTATCTAATCTAAAATGGACGTTTCTACCTCTCAAATCTGCTAGTTGGTCTAGAGATCTGAACTAGTGCTTTAGATGAGGGTTTTTAGGTCGATTTCGCGTACAGTTATTTATGCAAAGCTTTCGATACTGTTCTGCATCAACGTCTACTTAACAAATTGAGAGCCATCAGCACCCGGGACGATCATCTGAACTGAATAAGGGCGATTCTGGTTGGTCGAAAATAACGTGTCTGTATCGGAGATGATATGTCGGACCGGGTGGACGTAACTTGTGGTGTGCCTCAAGGCTCAGTTCTGGATTCCTCGCCCTTCATCCTTTATGCTAATGGCAACCTTCAGGAACTCGAATGCGGCAGAATAATGTTTGCCGACGACGTTAAGCTCTGGCAAGTCGTAAAGAATCCTTACGACCAGAGGACCCTCTAAAACAATCTGCATCGACTGCAAGCATGGTCAGAGAAATGGCTTCTAGATTTCAATGTGCAGAAGTGCGTCGTCCTTCACCTGTGTCTAACCAACTCTCATTCAAATGAGGGCCTGAGGATATATCACCTGAAAGACATAGGCTTCCCGCAGAATCTTCACAGAAGAATCCCGGGGTTTGGATACAGAACAGCCTGAAACCAGCACTGCAGTGCAACATGGCTGCAAATAACGCCATGAGAGTGATGCATGCCATTAAAAGGGTGTTCGTTACTTTGACGAATACATTTTTGGTAAAGTTTACGACATCTAAACGATCTAAAAATCCAATCCTGCATAGACAGACTGAATTGTCAGTAAAGAGGTGATCTCTTTCGCGTCTACAAGATAATACATGGCCTTGAGCATGGACAAAGCTTTAAGAACATGTTTCAGTGGCACCTTTTAAATTAATCTACGTGTCCACTCGATGAATCTACGGACAACAATGTCTAGGCTGAATGTTCGTTCTGAAATTTTCACACAAAGGTAGTGGAGAAATGGAACGTTCTCCCTCAGACGGCCCTGGAGGCGCCGATTCTGCAACTCTTCAAGAAACGCTTGGGGGATTATTTGTGTCCCTTGATCTGCAGCGACAGTCTGAATCTGAAGTAAGTACCGCACCCCCACGCGAATTTTTTCTATGAGACAGTGGTACTCAAATGAATCAAGTACTGTTTTAATAGCAAACATTTTCATTGCTCGTGAACAGTTATTTCTAACGAGCTGACATGTAACCGATAGGGTTTTCAAGGGCTTTGCCTATTATCTTTACCAAATAATCTTAAAACATGCCAACCAGAGAGCTGTGTTTGCGACCGCATAGTTATCGCTGGCACTTAATTCTAGTCACTTTTTAGTCTACATCTATATGGCCGAAATCAAAAGTTGTAACAAAATCATCATAAATAATGCTCTCATATTAAACTAATCATGGATGTTTTCATCATCCACTTTAGCGCTTAAACCACACGTTCCCATTTCGGTTGTCCGTAGGTAGTGTGTAAGGAGGTGGAAAGTGCGCAAGTCATAATATGACGCGCGATAAAAAGTCAGCAACAGACAGACAGGCACTCAACGGACAGGCGGCACACAACGAAATTTTGGCCGAACATTAATTGACGACTCTGGTCAAAACCAACTGTTAAACATGTATATGCGAGTATTTTTAACCGCGGTGGCAGGAGACGCAGAATCATTTAATTCTAACTTCAAATGTTGCTTGCAGTAAGGTTGAGCAAATCGACTGTT
The DNA here is from genome assembly GCA_902702965.1 of Spirometra erinaceieuropaei. NCBI lineage: Eukaryota > Metazoa > Platyhelminthes > Cestoda > Diphyllobothriidea > Diphyllobothriidae > Spirometra > Spirometra erinaceieuropaei. The sequence goes on from CACRXP010000168.1 coordinate 836,990, forward strand.
GGAGAACATGCTTGTCTTTTGAAAATGCGTCAGTCTGAAGAAATTGCCAAGATCCCCAACCTTATAGCGGTTATTTTTAAGGGTACGGCTCATCTTATACGTCGCATGCTGCAGACCACTTCTCAGGTGTAAAAGAAAATAGGCCGTGCGGCCTCTAACGTACCCCTGGGAGCTGAACCGAATACTCTGCTTATCTTACCGGATGCTAATGACCCTTCTTATTAGTCGATTCAATGATTTATGATTTCATTCCAACCATTGTTTATTTATAGCAAGGCAAATGTCAACACCTGCCATGAAGGTAAAACTCCATATCACACTAACACAAACGTTTGTATGGAAGAGTGAGCAACTTGTAACTATTTTCTGAAACAGCATAAAAAGCATATATGTTGTATTTAAGTAGGGATCGGTTGCGATGTCCTGGTCCTAAGTGTTCGTGCTATGTGGGCATTTCGACTTAATTAAGCCAAAGGAGGATAGTAAAGTTGTTAGCTGGAAAGTAGCCAAAACTAAAATGAAAAGGACATCCTGATACTTCCGTTTAGAGGTAGTGCTAGTTTAATAGTTTCGGTTAGCGTCAGACTGCGAGTTTCAGGTTCTAGTCAGAGTAGGGATTTGGATTACGGTTTAGGATTACATTTAATGTTAAGGTTGGTGTCAAAGTTAATGTTGGACTTACGGTTGGAGTTAGGGTTTGGCTTAGAGTTAAATTTAGGGTAAGGATTTTGGTCAGGGTTGAGGTTAAACTTAGGGTTAGGGCTAGGGTTTGTGGTTAGTTTAGTGTTAGGTTAAATGTTAATTTGAGAATTATAATGACGTCAAGTATTAGGTCACCTTTTGAGGCAACGGCTAGGTCTCCCGTTGGGTTTGGAATTTTGCTGCTCCGCGTTTCCCATCAACCATGTCTTTTGCAGGGATTGAATGTTTCCTTCAATCTCGCGGCTGATATGTCATACGTTAGGTTGCTTTTTTCGCTTTAGCCTCGACCAATTTCCCACTAACGACTTCAGCATGCTCTTCTGGCTTATTTTACTTTCAGTACCCACATTGCAGTTAGACTTGGGACTAGGACAGCGTAGCCAACCCTTGCCTACATTTTCATTAAGGATTCCTTCGGTTGTGGTCCCTTTGAGGGACCGAAAACTCTTATAAGGAGAACTTAGCATGTTTGTCTAGTCAGATGTTCTAAAATTTCTTTGGGTACGCATTTCTCTTTTTGTTGGTATTTTCTTTGTGGCGCCGGACAAATGTCTGACAGGCGATGGGGGCCTTGTATACCACTGCGTTTCCATCACCAGTCAAAAATTTTTGTCCTAGTTTGACGATCAGCCTATTAATCTGCGCTCGTTTAGATGAAGCCTCATCATGACAAATCAGATATAAAGATGGAAATTCTGCCAAAATTCCTTGGCGTCTCCTTTTTGTTTTTTTACTCATATTTGCAAAAGCGGCTGGCACATCACTGGTCTATATAAACGCAGCTGATGCGGGCTGATTAGAATTGGCCTTTGACGGAAAATGACAGAAAGGTCGAAAGCAATTACCGTAACATACAGCCACAGTGAATAGCGAAGGAGAAAACTGCGGGAGAGTTGACCCCACATGAAGTAATAGGCGTGAAAACAAGTAAAACCGTTAATTACTGCATTAAGTCAGTCTGCACCGCTTTTTGATTTAGTTTCAGTTAGTGTGAGTCATTTTACAATCTCTGCCTATGTTGCGTCCTGTCTTGGTCAGTGTACAACACTAGCATCCTTATAAAGGCTTTTTTTAGCTTTTATGGCGTTGAAAGGCCCTGTTTGAATATATGTCTTGTATGAAACAAGTGCCTGAGTGAGCCTATGTTTCGCTCTCATATTGTCTTGGTTCCTGTCCAACGAATGTGAGTCTTGGTCGCATTCTGTTCTTCGGCTGAATCCTAAATGTCCGCAGTAGACTTAAAAAGGAACACAACTAAATCATGCAGCAGAAATAAATTCTACTTCCAAGCGTTCGGCTTTTTTAAAACTGCTGAAAATATTCCTAGTCGATAGGCTGTTTTAAGATAGATATTAAACGAAAAGTGGCTTACAAGGAAACGCCCTTTAACGGCGGAAACATGCAGCTGTCGGCCGTTTTCAATGTGACTCAATAGGACCTACTCAAGTGAGTATGTTGCCAGAGGGTAAAGGGCGGTTATAAGTGAGAATGCACCGGTCATCTGTTTGAAAGAATACTGCGCTATGTACAGCTATGTACAGTTATTTAGTGACTACGGTCTCCGATAAACAGAGACAATTCTATCTCTGACTTAAAATAAGCCGGACATTAGTGAAAGAAATGCAATGGAGGTTTTGCGGAAACAACACTTTTCTGATATTCGAAAAGGTTTGAATGGATCCAATCAAGGCATTGACTGATTTCTCGAGACATGACGTTATAAAAGCTTTTGTTGAAACGACGTTTCTATTCGCGAAATCAGAGAACGCCTCTTTTTCTTGGTCAACTTGAACTTAAACGCAGAACAAATCGAGGATTTAAACCTTAACCTTATAAAAATTTATCGCTCCATGATATTTATTATGCAATTAACTAGCCTTCATCCAGCACTTTAGACTAATTCGAGGGTGGATAATAAAACGATAGATAAACGGTAGTTTTTAAAAGCACCCTTGACATTTTATTCGCTCATTTGCCTAAAATAATTTTTATTTTGCACTTTTTATTCCGTTGACTTGATATTTCACTTTTTCACCATTTTTACTTTTTTTTCAAAAATTAACGGAATTTCACCTTCGCTGGTGGTTTTATGCAGCAAAATGAAGTTCATTTTAGACCACTTGCGTTAGTTGCTCACTTTGACCAGCTTTCGCATAATTAGGAATTCTCCATGAATGTAGGGGTCGGCATTTTCCACTATAGAAAATAAGGGGACTTACACTCTCGACATCTTGCTTTTTCCACTGTAGTCGAAATGGCGACCTCAAACTTCACAACGGAGGCTTTGTCCCAAATCGACGTTGATTCGCCGTTAACTATGCGAATTATCGACATTTGTTGTTTTCTTAATACAGACTGTGCTGAACGTATGAGCACGTGGGTGCTGATTCGGGCAGTCTGCATAAACCAGGTTGCAGAGTCTTCAATGTGCACGTGTACATGGAAAAATAAAAAGAGTCTGCAATAAAAGTATGCATAATTTCATGTTTCGTCCTTTTGCTTGTCTATCGGCTAGAATATATTAACTCTTATCCTGAAATGCAGCAGAAAACGTGACTTGGACTATACAAGGCCTATCCTGCGAGTGTGCAATAAGGGGTATTTGTAATTTTCAGAAACTTTTGAAGCCTCAACCATTTTAATGTTAAAAGATACGGCCGAATTAAGGAGATGGGCAGTTAATCATAGCGGTTGCTTGAGCTTCCTAGTGCCTATTATCCGCCCTAAGAAAATAATTATTTCTTAGGAGAAAGTGAACAAGTCTTTTATGCATTCCCTTGCAAAACTTCTACTTATATGCTTAGAACGTTAAATGACTGCAATCATAAACGTATGCGTAACAGATGATGATACACTAAAACCAAACATTCCCTAATAAAACAGGTCAAATTTATTAATATGGATAAAATTACACTGCAGAACACTAAACTAATTTTAATGGCCGTTTAGTTTTTTGATTTATCCAGACTTCACCGGTATATTTTTGATTATCGAAAAATTGACAAATTCAATTAACCCGTCTTATCTGCACATCGATACATTTTTGGAAAATAGTCATGCTTGTTTCATACTCTTTTGACTCAGTAATTTGAGAACATTATCGCCTAAATGAATACATATATCTTACTGGCAGCCAGTCGTGTGTTTGGTGGTATTTTGAAACTTTGAAATAATTATTCATGTAGCATCATGTGTAGTTGTGTTTAATTCTTCTTATAAATTGATGAACATATCAATATCCATTGTAAATTTATCGGGCTTGCAGGAAAATATTCCAATTAAAAAGGGAAATATAGAGTTCTCCCCTTAAGAAAAGCATACGTCCAGAAGATCAGAAACTCCCAGTCAGGTGTAAAATTATTAGAGGATTGACAAGGTTTCCAAGGCCTTAAATAATTTTTCTTCGTGATAAAGTCAAAAACCAAAAGCAGATTTAAGGCTTTTGGTCGGAATCTTCATGAGATATGTCATGTACTGTATCTACTGAAAGGAACAAACACATCAGGTAATTCCGTTTCCACAGAACCACAAACGTAACCGCCCAAAACTGAATAATAAGTAAAACATATTATGACTGCGTTTCCCCCGTTGGCATTTTCCGAAAATTAAACAATTCGATTGACGGCGATGGCACGCATTATTAATTAAGCCAGGGCCATTCTAAAAAGCCTTATATTGCGAGGTACGGCACACCGATATACCACCTGTTCAAATAACATTTATCCATCTTGCCATGTTTGCGGCAATTTACAATTTTTAAAAAATTAACTGAGGACGTTTGATCAAATTTGTTGAGCTGACCTAATAGCTCTGCAGTCGACGGCGTCATTCTATGCTGATATCTGTACGGGGAACGCCAAATGCATCAACGGCATCCTCTCAACTCGAATGTATCATGCTGCAATGCCATAATACCTGGAAATGAATCTGGGGCGTTTGTTAATCATATTTGTTCCTACCGCTCAGAGTTGTGCTTTTCACGCAGGCATGGTGTGGAAAGAGTCGAATTTAAACAAGAACTGAAAGTCTATAAGGAAAGGCTCAAACAGCCCAAATGTGACAACATGAAAGACTGCTAACTGGCGACAGATGGAGTATGGAGAAACTGCTGCTTATAAAAGGCCGTGCGCACTGCCCCGTTTGTTCTAAACTGAGGACAGTGAGACACTCAATCCATGGTCAAAATGTTGGTCTTATATGCATTTTATGGGGGCTATCATCTCCACTTCTAGTTTTCACGTCAAAAACGAAATGCCATCATCATTGCTACATTTGCCAACGACAAAAACGCAAATTAACCAAATTGCCTTCGCTACCCTCAAATCCAGATGAAGGCAAACATATTTTCCTTCATTGGAGGTTGGTTTACTGGTAACCATCTGAAGATGGCACCCAATAAATCTGCCTAACCAAAGCATCCTGTCTTAAGGGACAGGTGGTAATAGGGGTTTAATGGGTGGTGGCTGGTCGAGATGTAAGATAATAGCCGTCGGGAAGCCTTATTTGAACAGGTGAATGATCGAATTTGGCCAGCTCTCCATTCCTTTATTACAAAATGGGTCGCCAAAGGCAGTTTAGTGGTAACTGACGAGTGGAAGGCGTATAATCATCTTCCCTCAGAAGGTTATCTACATTGGTCTGTTAACTACTCAAAGAACTTCAAGGATCCTACCACCGGACGGCACAGCAATGACATTGAGGCATACTGAAATAACCTGAAAAGGAAACACCACGAGGGAGGCCCTGTATGTGGTCGAGCTGTGTGGGCTCACGTAGACGAAGTACAGTATCGTCTTTGAATGGGCCTCAATGCCATATCTTTGACAAATGCCTGGGAACTGTTTCTGTCTCATGATGTGCAGACTTATCCTATTTAAAAGTGATTTTGTATTGTAATAAACTGCCATAATGCGAATGTATGCCGTATATTCAGGTGTACGTGTGTAACGATGGGGAAGGTTGGGTAACAGCGGCCATCGTTCATGTAACCTCCTGCGATGTTCGTTCGGCCAGCCCATGTTAGGTCTTCGCGGAAAGTCCAAATAGTACGTGAAAGTAGGCCTGCAACCGCTGATATAGCCTGAAGGCGTTTGAGTCCACTGTTAAAGGTAATGTTTCTAGGTAACGGAATTTTTGGGTGCCATCTCCCGATTGTTACCTGTTTACTTAGTAAAAAAACTAACTATGCAGTTACGTTTAAACCACACAATACGTGTCTAACGCTGGCCGCTCACTGAACACGCAGCTGCCTCTTGAACTCTGCAGAGTTTCGGTATGAACTGACACAATCGTTTGCGAGATTCCACGTACGCCGTTGACTCTCAAGCAATTGTGATAGCATTTTCGGGCGAAGATCGACACTACTTGTTGTTCAGGGATTTTCATCCTTTAATAACCCTCTTAGATCACAGCACATCAACGTATGCTTTTTTGCTAAAAACACTAAGATAAATTGAAGTGAAGTTACCATAACGCTCTTTGAAATCTTGCAGGCCAATGCTTGTTTCACCTAAATCAGGTGCGTTAGGACATAAGGAAACACACTGTCCTCAAAAAAGTATTTTTTTCCTTGATAACACCGTCAAATAAACCTTTGCTCTAACGCTTCCGTAATTTGCTGGAATACACAAATGTTTCCTAGGCGACCACAAAAGGCCTGCAGTGAAGCGGTTATTTATTAAGGACAGGCACTTGATAAAGCACTTTTGCCTTCTATTTTCTGCTTATAGTCAATTAATAAACACAGCAGACCCATCTTTGAGAAAGGATGCAACATCTGGATTTCCATATAATCCCTTCGTAAAGAATGCCATGTTTCCAAAAGTAGGTTTGGGTTGTTTTTTGAATGAGATTGGGTGTGCACATTTCTTCCTTCTTCTGCTGACTTTACTCCAATAGAGCGCGAAGTCGTGGATATGAATCAGAGAAAGATCCTGCTAGAATACTCAAGGAGACAGCGTACTGAGGGTTTATCAATTAGTTAAGAGTATTCCCAGGGCAGGCGTACGTTGGAGCAGTCCATTTTTCTCTACACATATGGCATAAACCGAAAGAGGACACCTGTCAGCTAAGAATGGTGATGGTGTATTTCAAGAATTGTCTTTGAAGTTTTGGTAGACCCATAGGGGAGAATGTATCATTTATACAGCTGTTTAAAGGAAATAAAAGTCAACTATTATTTACAGATATTTTACGGTCGAACCCAGACGTAATACTCTCCATCATCGGGAATAACCATGTAACAATTTTGCTTAAGAAATGTTAGCTATATGCAAAGAAAATGGCATGTCCACGAGTTCGACTGTTAGGTCTGTTCCGATTTTATTTTCGGTGTTCGACCTCTCGGCGTGTGACTTCTTAGGTGCGTTTAAACGATGGTCAAGTCTGCAAACGCATGCGAAATTCTCTTTACCTTAGCGAGAAGCATCCTACCTCAGGTCGCAAGTGTAAAGACGAAACAAACTCATTGAACACTATTTTTGAGGTCGTAACAAAACATTGATTATTTGGCCGTCTGCCATATTTCATATTGTTCAGATTCTTGATAAGTATCCAACTGGCGAGTATACGCGATAACGCCTTAGACACTGCCCTGTCCATAATGGCATATTTACTCGGTTGTTTAAATATACACGTCCTATTCCCTTCTACGAAACAACTGCATTCTGGCTCGACCCCGAGTGGCCTTTGCTTAATTGCGAAGGGCAATTAGGTAGTGCTTACCAGCAAAGGTGTTAACACTGAAAAGACAATTTCAGGCTTAGAAGGGTAGAAGGATACAATACTAGAAGCATCGGTATTAGCCAAAAGCCCATGCACACGTGTTCCGCCGATATTCTGTCACTGCATGGCAGAAGGCGTGTACTGGCTTCCAGCCAATACCTGTGCTGCTAGTATGGCATCCTCCTACTCCAAAATATACTACTAGCCGCCTGCCGGCAGTTAATGAATATTACGCGGTTATCCCGCCAAGGGTGACGGACTTTGATCCGAATATTCACCCATCAAATTTCGGTCTGCGTCTATAGAACCTAGAATATACTGTTATACTCCAAGTTCGCAGCTAATTTCTGAGGAAAATGAAAAGCAATAACCCTCATCTATTAGTTTTAGATGAAGATGCAAAAATGACACCGTTTTAATCTTAACAATCGGCTTTATATGCGGGATTTTAATCCATACTAATGTGATTACTGAAGAAAAGGCCAACTATTTACATATAATCTTGAGGTTTCTTTTAAAAAAACCACGGCGAATATCTCGACGAAAGGCGAAAAAATAACTATAATTCGGTTGTTTTGACTCGGACAACTTAGATTAAGACAATGAAAGCAAGACGCTGTCAAGTCCAGTTGCAAAGTAACTCCTAGGTCCTGGCCACATTGCTGTGATCAAAATCATACTTAAAGCTCTCATATGAACAAAGCGGGCTCCCGGAGACCCTCGACATGTGAAAGTCTAAATTACGGCTCTGCAAATAGATTGATATCTTGATTAGTTTACCGTAGCACTGAAAGGAGGTTTTGCTGACTGGCATTAAGTCAGTCACCGAGGCAGGGATCAATCGCAGGTTCATTAGAAGTTATACAATTTTTTATAAACGCATAAAAATCAAAATCAGCTAGCTGAACAGCCACTGTACTGGGGTGGGATTTAACAGTATTCCAGAAACCCATCATAAAATACAAGTGTCAACAAATGTTAAGGCATTCGTAACTTCATGTAGAACGTAGAACACATGCGTTCTTGAACGGAAACAGAAGACCTCAGGTGTCAGTGTGTAATCGGTGCTTAGTAGGGAAAAAGAATAGAAGCACCTGATAACGACGACCTATATCTCGGATCATGCCCTGTTACCAGTTCGTGCCATTATACATGTGTTCATATGGCCCTATCGGCAGTCTTCCTGTGTGGTGTGGACAACTGGTGGCTTCTGCAAATTGCTCGTTTATGTTCGCATACCCGAGAACTGAGTCACCATCTATCCTGCCTGTGAAGTTTGCAGGAGTGGTTGGGACACAACATATGATTAACCGCAGCCTACTTTCCACTTTTATCCCATTAACGTCTCGTCTATAGGACTTTAATACGAATGGTTGATCCCGGCCAACCGACTCGTTAGACACAATTTTATGGGGCAGTATGTTGCATCGTATGCACAACAGCCGAATGACCGAAATGTGGGTGGTTGCTTCTCATCTGCTCCACATGCAGGCATTAAAAGTTAATGGTCTCGTATGTCGTTGCTTTGTATGGGACTTTACGCACAAGTGTAGTAGTGGACGTGACACCCTAGGATCCGTATGACTTTGTCGCCTTACTGTTCATTGGACTGTCCGGCTGAGAGAATTCTGAGGAGGGGCAACTACCGCTATCTTGCTAGCTTGCTTTTGAAATATGCAAAACCGGGAAAATCAGGGAATATGCTCTGCTTAGTGTCAATGGATTCAACTTTAATGTGCGAGTCTCATAAAAAGGTCCCACATTAGCTTCTACGATCTTCTGCGAGACTCACAGGACACTTCCCGCAGATTTAGTGGAGAATGAGAAATAAACAGCGTGTGTGTGTGCCCACTTCATCTGGTAGTACTTTCAATCACTGAATGTAAATAACTCAGCGAGACATTCGGTCTTAGCGGTGATGGTTAGCTCTGCCAGGGAGTTCTCTAGGCATCTACCTCACATATGCACCTTCAAAGAATAGTGGACCGACGTTTCACAAAGTCTTGCCGCAGAATAACCACTTCTAGGGCCATGCGGTGCCGGAAACTAAATAATAGTGGCGAGGCACCGATCAAACAAAAATGTTTTTTTCTGCAAGCAGACTCGTGCCCGGCACTCAACAGGGTTTCCTCAGTGCCTTGGCAGGATGACATCCAGCACCTCGCCTGCACCGTATCCCTGAAAATCACCATGACTGTGCAAAGCTTAGACCGTGGAATCTGGGGTCAAGAAAAATTAACACTGGTCCTAAAGAAAGAAGGAATAGGGGATACGCGTTATTTTTAAATTGGCACAAATGACCTCACATATTTTTAACAGGGTCTACATTTACAAATTATATAAAAGCATGTAGATTTACCTAAAAATAAACATGAAAGTACAGTTCAAATATCAATTTTTGTATTTCGCCTTTCTAAACACGTAAGGTAGTTAACTTAAGATGGCAATAAAGAATGCTGATATGCCGATGTAGGTAATAGGTATGCTGGACACCGCAACGCATAGGGGGGGGGGACTCAAAAAAATAGTTCAGAAAGAAATGGATGGATATCAGCATCGGAAATTTCCGTCAGCTAATTGTTTGACCATCGTGAACTTTCCTAGTAAAATAATCGGAAAAAAAACCTTGAGAGCAGAAAGGAGCATCCGTTCTGAAATAAACATGCATTTTTAAAGAAAGGCAGAAAAATCAATCAGAGGAAAATGCGCGCGTCTATATATTTTTAGACTAGGGGTTGAGGTCTGTGATAGGAAGATAAACGACAAACATAATTAAGGAATTTGCGAATTCTAAGGAAAGTTCTTTCAGTATAAGGAGAGAAGGAGAGATTTAAGGATATGATACCACCAGCGTGCGGAAAAGGGGATCTTCCACCAGGAACAGTGTCCTAAAATACAGGAATAGGAGAGGCTCGCAGTCGAAACATACGATGGACTGATGTGTGGTTGTCGGGTGGGAGACCAGTCTCCAAAGTCCATGCAGAGATTTGATCCAAGCCAAATGATTTCACTTTTCAAGCGGACAACTAACGGTTATATCGTCACTTGGCAAGCTCAGCTCATAATGGGGAGGGGAGAAGTGACGGCGGGATAAAATTGAACCTTCGAACGACTGCCTTATTGGGTCGATCCAAAGTAGGCCTCCAATAGGGCCTTCCCTCGTGGATCGAAAGGCACAGATCAGTAGACTGTCGATGTGGGCTGACAGTCCACAAACGTAGACGCCTACGACAGTGCAGCTGCTGCTTCCTCTCTGCTTTCTTCCTTTGTGAACTGAATGCCCTTGAAAATATTGTAAAGACGTTTGTGGAAGCACGTTAATCCATAAACGTTTAATCAATGTGCCGGCGACAAGATGTGGTTATGTGAGTATCAGAAGTGTATTTACCCATGTTCCTGGGAGCCATTTCCGCGTCTTAGAAGCCCGCCGCCAATCCCTTCATCTAATTGGCCCGTCAAGCTATTGAAGGTGGGAGTAAGGCATTGACGGAACTTAGGAAGATTATACTGCGAACTTGAAGTATCTTGTATTTGTTTTTAAGTCATATGCGCTAAGAAGATACGGTAGATGAGGATGGGGAAACTACGTCGGCTATTTTTTGGTCAGTTGAAAGTGCCGGAAGAATGGAGATCTCTGTACACCACCGAAAGAAGTCCTTTCTCCGAACATATAGTTGATTAGATTTCAAGTAGAACTTATTTGCTGCGAAACAGTTGCTCAAAGGCTTTAGCCATGCATTTTTGGTCACCCACGGAGCATGGACAAGGTTTCGTTAGTTGGGTGTTCCTGGGGACCGAAATTTAAAAAATACTTCTCTCTGGTTAGAGAAAATATTTACCATAACAGGTGACGTAATAGGGCAGTGACGTTCGCCCGCTAACATGGGCTCAGAAAACAGTTTGTCTGGAGAAGGACTTAATTAAAGTGTGTGTTCTTACCCACGGTCTTCATCACTTTGAAGCATTCATCACTGGTGTTCTTAATTATAAATAAACAGTTGGCATAATATCACTCTAGCTTTTTAGAGTGGGTGGAGATATGCCTTGAAAATCTTCCTTCTAGTTTTCTCAGGTGCTTAAAAAATGTCTCGTTTATTTTATTGACAAGGATCGGGCGAAGACCTTCAAGCATTTGCGGCATGCAATAATACCTACTATACTTATTCAAATTGATTTAGGTCCGTCTGTTGCAAACGGCCTAGTGCATTATCTACAATGACCTCAGCTCAAAGGGTTGAGAAACGATCGATGTAGACAATCTGGTGGACTGTCTACAATCGCAAAAAAGATATCCTAACTCCCTATATTTATGAAGAAAGATCCAAAGCCACTTCGTGCAAAACCCATCGGCCTATGACGTACTGATGATCGGTGACGACGGTAAAACAGCTGTCTGTGTCTAGCGTGTTGCACTCTTAAGGAGCTGTCTGTATAGTCCTTTGATATAAGCATTTCATGAAACGCAGAATTAATAATTAAATACTCGTTAGCGAGATATACATTATGCTGAATTGTCTGGACACTTGACAACTATAACGGTTAAAGTTATTTCCGAATAATCGTCAGATCATATTACATTTCTTGATGCCGCGCGCCTGCAGGATTTAATTTTTTTGCCAAGAATATTCCGCCATCTCACCCCTTCAGTGGCCCGGTCGGGAATAGTGCACGGCTGCTCCATCGTTCAAAGGCTGTGTTGGCAGGCTGTGCTCGCATCTGATTGGCCCTTCAGGAGACAACGCTCGCTGACTGGTTCTGCGAGAATCATAAAGACAGAAGACAACAGACAAACCTGCCGACATCGAGTTACACCATGGCGTCTTTCAGCTATGCAGGGACCGTGCAAGGTGTCATGAAAATAATTACCTTCGTTATTGGCCTGATTGTTATGATTATCATCGCAGCCCGCATTAACGTCCATTGGAGTGAAGGCGGCTACATGCTCTTTGCGTCTCTTTTCGCCTGGGTGTTTGCCCTACTGCTTTTCCTCCTTCATATCTTTGAAGTCGGCGAGGGCAGCACCTTCGAAATCTTTGTAAGCACCACAGAGTTTTACCTTTTGCAAAGTTCTATAAGTTTAAACAACAGCTAACTATATTTAGGCCATCGTGATTGTGCGCTAAATGACACTCTAGTAGTGAACACTTACACACTACTGTGACGAACAGTCATCAGCAGTAGACAGTGTTAGACGGATTGAAGGTGAACACAGCTCTTGGAGCAGCCTTTTGGCATAAAAAGGGGCGAAATGAAGAGAAATTTGAAAAAAAATATGTGAAAAAAGATCCAGTCAGTTTTAGGAGTTGTTGCTCTTATAGTTAGTCAGCAACTAAATGTAAATAGTATGAACCAGACAGTCTAGGCTGAAACAGCCATAGCGATCGTGTTCCAGGGAGCACATAGACTTTGGTTTGATAATCTCTTGTGATATGGCGGTAATGGATGCAGAACATATACTAGAGATTTAGTTCCACTGACGAAATTGACGAGCTATGAAGACTAAAATGGATTCCTTCTTAAAATCAATTAGCCCTAGAACGTAAAGAAATTAAAACTCTTGTACGTTTGTCCAATTTGTTGCTCTAGGCAGCTTCCTAGAGCTGATTAGTGAACTTGTGTACATGTCGTTCATCTGGATATAAAAAAATTAAACTTATCTAAATTTATGAAAGGGTACCAGTAAATCAAGAGCTGGTTCACTGTCTAATCAGATGTTCCTTCAGCTGGAGTGCTTAGACAGGTGCCCTGGAAAGGTCCTTGACAAGGCTGTACCTTGGTCCGAGCTGTCTACAGTTCATTCCCCATCTACACTTTATGCATATTTTACAGGTGCTCATGATTCAGAGTACTAACTTAGAATTTTTGACATAGCTGATTATGTGACTTAAATTTTCCAAAGGATTATTCTGCAACTATTCTTGCAGGAGGCGGTTATTCTAGCACTGACGGTCATCTTCGTCTTCTGTGCCTTCATAATCGCTGCAGTATTTGCAGGCCGGACACACAATGGCTTTTTAACGGCTATTACGGTAAGTGAACACAATTCACTGACTTACTGACTTAAGAAATTATTCGTTTTACAGAACCCGGATGAACAAAAACGTTCAACTAAGTATAACAATAAAACAGTTCAGCAGTTCAGAGCAAAAATATTATCAAGTGGGAAGCAGTAAAACGTGTGTTTTTTAGACGTCAAAGTATACGAAATGTTTCTCACTTTAAAAGCTAATTTTAGCATAAAGATGATTTCTCATAAGGTCCGTTAAGCCCACAGCGCACACATACGCGTATAATGAATATAGAATCTACAATTGCTACGGTATGCCTTTTTACTCTGTCACAAATCGCCGCCTAAGTTTTCCAAAGCGGGAAAACTTGATTTGGTTTAAAAGCACCACAGTACTAATCATTGCCGATACGGTGGTGATGTATGCTTTGTTAAACAGGCATTAGTGACTGTTTGCATGAATTTTGGACCGACGGTCAACATGGCCAGGCTCAGTTTTCAAAGTCACAATTAGAATAGTAAACAGTTAATTCGCTATTTAAAATTGCCAATGACTTTTTTTGACGTATTTTAGGTCTTGTTCGCGGTTACCCTTATCAGCTCCGTAACCGACTTCGCCTTTCAGTTGAAGAAAATGCTTTGAGAAAAAGCGGAAGGTGTTCCACCCCACAGACTTGCGACTGCCCTTCATAGGAGGCTAAAGTCTCCATGTGGCGCAATTCCATTTACTCATTATACGCGAATACATATTCAGTGTATGAAAACTTCTTTACTTAAGAATGTAAAATGACCCTGTGTGAAAGCAAATCCGTCCAAAACTTGGTCCGGCCAGTAGTTTTAATGAACAGTTTATGCAGTAACGGGAATTTAGTCTGCAGGCCGATCGGGAAATTATTGGCAGGGCATGAAGAGTTGCTATTTCACATTTGCCGAACGCACAGAATATTTAAATGGTTCAAAACGTAATTGAAAATTTTTGGGGTCGTTCGCGCATTTATATAGAAACCGTTAGCTTTAAATTCTAACCGTCTTCACAGTGGTACTTCCTATGCAATTTAAATATCGGACTGTGGAAAACATTCGAAGTGCTTAACGGAATCACTCTGCGCATTCTTTTTAAATACGTACTTCCTAGAGACAAGTGTCGTGTTTACATACAGTCTGGTTCTTAGCTTACGAAAAAATATGTACTGTGAAAAGAAATCCTAATTGGTTAACACGTGATAAAACGGCAGTATCCTGGAACGTTTCGTAGACATTCTGTGACACTGACAGTCTTGTTTTGCGGCGTTCGGGTTTCTGATCAAAGGAACCATGTAAAATCGGTGCCTTCTACTTTACTAGGCGGGAGTGCAACCTAAATCAAAGGTACCCCTTTCCGAAACTTTCATTTATGCTGCAAAATTTGTTAGCTGATTACCTCATAAACATATCTTTTGGGTAGTATCCGTTGAACAAAATGCTAGGTGCACTCTGTTTGCCGTATGCAGGATAAGTGTTTACTTGAGTGCCGTTTGGTAACATTAAGCCGTTCCTATCGGTTGTACAGGTGTCTTTGAACTAGCGAATTCAAAAGAATGCGCGGGTATGGGACCATGTTAGGTCACTATCACTTCATGTGACTGATTACATATCTGAGAGGACCTGTAGTCGACAGACTGAGCTAACATAATCATGCTAACATCACCGGAGTCACTGAGTGCGTCTTGCAGTAGAGAGGTGCAAATGTCCAACGAAAGAGACAGTCAGTTTGATAATTGGAACGAAGGTCAACCATTATTGCTTAGGGTGAAGAGTCATTGACTCTCCCATGCCTTGTAAATGAGCAGCATATTCTATCATGTCTGCCCTATTGTCCGTGGACAATGATTCCTCCATAAAATCTCCGCCGTCGCCTACGTTTTGGCTCTGCCTTGCCATAAAGGCAAACATTAAGTACCAGCTAGTAGGCTGGGTGTCTAACTGACAACAGAGAGCCCACTTATAATGGAAGATGCCGCTATTGACAATCAAGCACTATCTGGTATTCTTAGGATGTTAAATACGACTCATTACTAACCAACGACGACGCCCAACATTAAAAGAAGTCGTCTGTCCACTAACAAGCAAAGTCCACATGCAGTGCTTACACATGATGTACTCCTGCCAGTAAAATTACTTGTTAGTAATAACTCTTATCTAATCCAAATCTGGCGGTTACAAATGGGTCTAAAAAAGTAAGTGTGGTGGCCTTATGTCAAAATAATCGCACTGTGGAGCCTGTTTAGCTTGACAGGATGAAATAAACAAATACCCACGAGGGGTTGTGGTACTGTCGGCCTCGATATTCTGTCTCTCGACAGGTTAAGCATATTTTGACCGCTGTTCTTGTCATGCCAACTCCTCAGTGAAGTATTTTAGTAAGACGCTAGCTTGTTTTGTGAGCAGAATATAGGATACCTGGAAGTCGAGCTCCAAGGTTCCTTCTAGGCACTCGCCCTGTCACTGATATTTGTGGTTGCCGTTCACGCAACGACGGCAGGTTCGAGGGAGACAACGAGGTCTTTACAGGCAAACCGGTGCTGACAGAACAGTGACTCCCTACGTGACAGTATATTGTCTGAGTTTTCAAAAATAACATGGTTAAACCAACTTGAAGCAACGGTTTTAGCTTTCCAGAACGAATGGCAACATACAGTAGATAGGTCGGCTCATGAAATGTCAAACGAAATTCCGAAATGCATTTTCGTTTCGAAAAGATTGATTAAGAAGTGTTGTACAACTAATCATGTTACAGCGTAATTCTATAATAATTCCGTTACTCCAGGAGGCAGACTTTTGAAAAAAGTTCCTTTTGGCCGCACGCATAAACTATACACTTTAAGAAATGGCTACTTGAGTAGCATACATTTTTCTCGTTGATTTTTCATGCTCTTACAATTTAGCTATATTTCATGGAAAACATGCATAAAAATATTCCTTCTTTTACTAATTCCGTGGACACGTACGTCTAATTCCATTTTTATACTCAAAGAAAGGTTATGATTCGGTCTTAAAAAAGTTCATGATCGTGAGATTTTTAATACCGTAAAATCTCCGTTCATACAACATCATGTCACTGAATTTACCAATGTGGCTTGTAAAGTTAACAATAAGGACCAAGTCCACAGCTAGATTTTATGAACCCCACATAGTCTCCTCCTAATACCATAGAGAAATATGTGGTTTTTCAAACGTGGAAAATATACGACTTGTAGTTTGGCAACCCCGAATGCAAATATAACGGCAGGTCGAGTTCAAAATGATTCGAGAATATGACATGTTTTTTTTAAAAAATAAAAGACGTGAGTTTCTACCAAATGAGCAAAAGATTACATATCTGTATGCAAGTTTGTCATGAAATATCACTGAATTTTTAGGTGAATCGAAAATCAGTGAAAAAAATCCACGCCAATTAATTTGTCACGTTTTGCAAGGCACAGTCTTTGCATGCTGCTCAAAAGAAGTTCTTTCGAAGGCCGGCATCCTGAGGTAACTGAATTATTAAAGAATTACGCTGCAAGGTGATTAGGTGTACAAACCTGCTTGAATAATCTTTTCGAAACGGAAACGCATTTCGCAATTTCTGTCGACATTTCACAAGTTAGCCCACCTACTGTAAAGAGTGCTGGTAAGATGTGGCATAATCGTTCGATGTAGATTTTTCGTAGCGCGTTGTTAGCTTTTTTATCTTGAACTAAGGGGGAGAGGTCACGTTAAATATTTTCTGTGTTTGTCGATACATTCACCTGTTACAATTGGCGGTCTCGACCGTCGAAGTGCGCAATGTTCTTGTCCAAACATCATGATTGTCAAACAGCGATCGAAGGCCGATCTTCTTACCTAACCGGGTTCATTCAGTCAGCACCTACTTATAAATCAGCTCTGATCAAGTCTTTAAGCTGGCCTCTCAGGCGCAGAATTACCGTGGAGAAACAGTGACCAAACTATTTGGTGACAGCCTAATCAAGGGCTATCCGCTAAAGAGAAGCATCCCTGTACCTCAAGGCACTCCACCGACTCTCAAATTTTTTGTACATCTAGAAATTCATTTTTGCGCCATTTCCGCTCACAGTTTCACAAAATTCCGTCATACGCTTCAGTCAGATATCGACTGCCGTTTATAATCGCCGTACACTGACCTCCAAATCCCTCACAGTTCATAAGCCACGGCCCCTTGTTGAACTCAGTTATTATCCACTTCCGCTTAAAAGCATGCTTATTTTGTAAACAAGTATTGAAGTCTGTTAAGTTGATTAATCGCATAATATACTGGTCTGATGTCCAACTTCTGCTAACGATTGCCCTCCAAGGTTGGTAGATCGATAGATATTCAGGTATGATACTCAAACGCAACTTTTTGTTAGTACTAAAGCATGTACTAATTAGCTGGTTGACTTCTAGGTGACTTCTAGGTGGAATAACTAGGAATCACCATGTCCTCCCACATATTAAACATTATCAGCACATAAATTACGTTGGTCTAAAGTGAGCAATATGCGAGCTTAGAAGCAACTTTTGGACGTTATGAAAGCATAGAAGCTTGCAACCTCCTGACTGTTGCGAACACACCGCCTCACAGTACCTAAGAATGAGGCCGTCCGTACAGTTTCGGGAATTACACAAAAAAGCACACTTCATATTCAGCAGGCTCCATTTGAGGTTAACAAAATATAGGTGGGGGTTCGGGGAGGAGGTGATGGGCTTCGACAATTGTTCATCTTGTCAACGAAGTTTTGCCTTGTGATTGCACAAACGGCAAATGTGAACGTAGACCTAAGGTTCAATGTCAGTCAGTATATGAGGTGTGCGTTGAAATTCCCCGTCTCTGCTTTCCAATCGAACAGAATTGGCCTTGATGACCATATTCTATGCGTTCTAAAAAAAGAGGAGGCACAGCAAAAGAGGTACTCAGATTGGGAACGTGGAGAGATCCACGGTGATGATCAGATAAGGAGGATGGACTCGTCAGAGCAAATACTGACGTTTGAGAAAACATGGAGAACTCACTACTGTTAAGGCGTTAAACGCTGGAAATTGAACAGAAATGCAAGTGGCGCGACAAGCTCGAAAACAGCTGCCTGTCATGAGAATCATCTGGTCGGTGAATTGCCGTTGTGTCTCTGAGTGAGGTTGATCGGCCTGATAACTCATATTTCCTCAGAGTGAATTCGTCGTCGATCCGGGTCTACACTATTTTCTGTGTGGTAATCTTGTCAATGGCGAGTCGACCACGCCCTGCACAACGTCAGCATTCCCTTACTATATTTTCTTGCAGTTCCTTAAATTCTTTCGGGTCCGAGGGGTGTAGTTGACATCTGTATTAAACTCAAAGCGGAGAATATTCCAGGGAGTTGGATTTACAATTATCCCAGTGACAGTGAGCCAATTTGCCGAGCAATCGTCGCACCAGCAGTCTGCACGCATGACGAAATCACGGCAATTAACGTGTCGGACACGGACTAACAAGCCACCACCGCATCAACTACGACCCCAGCGGTGGTTTCGAGAACTGTTAATTAAAGCGCGCATATGGTCCCACAGCAGTCACGTGCTATAAATGCTGCACCCCCTGCCACCATCACCTTTATCTGCGACTGTCTCTGATGATGTATTCGATTGAAAATCCGAAATGTCAGACCAATAAATTTCTTGCTCCAGTGATCGCATCTTCGTTTTCTGATCTACTATTCACTCAGACTGAAATGTGGCCTCGGCTTTATGTACGTTGGCCAGTCAGCAAAAGCTTGCTTTCCGTGCATGTACTGATTTATGACTACTGATAAATTTTCTCTGCTGACCATTAATGTAGGTAGTCCCTCCCGAATTTAAATGTCAAATTCTGCATAAGTGCTTCCTCCGTTTCGGATTCGCCAGCAAAACCTAAAAGTTGTCTCCGGGTTAATACAGCAATTAAACCTCTTCTAAGATATATATATCGCGTCTGATCTACACGATAGCTGCACCTACGCTCTTCGACGTCGTAGATTTACCTTCCTCTGTGCAGTAAGTGACGTCACGTAGACAATGCAACATCCTTCGAGTACCAAATGGTACTCTCAACAAGTTCCGATGAGGTGCTGGACACTAGGCTGACCGAGAAGGTTAAAATGTATTGGAGGGTTTTTCATCTTGGGGGTGTTTTAACCTGCTTTGTTCGTCATATTTGTAAGTTTGGGATTGTAAATTATAACAGGTAACTTTAATTTGCATCATTGATAAGTTAAAAAATCCGAAATAGCGGGAAATGCCCACTTTTGCGCTCTAATGCAGAAGACTGAGTAAGTGGGCAAACGTATTTGAACTGTCTCAAATGCTACATTTGCGTTTACCGATCGCTTTGCAAGACACTTCAGTCCCATTGTGCTTCGGGGCCCTGCGCGCAGCTGCCCAGTGAAATTACTGACTTACACGAGGAGAAGAAAAATTACCGGTCATACCCAGGCCGGGCTTGGTATACGTGTTTTCTGTATTCACACGTGATAATTTGATGACGTTTCGCCTTTCGTCACCGGCGCTTTTTTATGCAAAACAATGCGTTTATACCAAATCGCGAAGTAAAAATATCGTAATCCATATGCGTCAGTCGCTCCTGCCAAAGACATTTGGGAGCATTTTAGTTGACAAGTTTGTTTGTTTATTAATAACGTATGTTCTGTGACACACCCTCTGCCCTAAGGTTATTGTAAAGATACGAAATACACAGCATGTCACCTTCTGCGACTAAAGCAGCACCTACGTGAGTATCTTCAAACGGACGGATCCTATGGAATCAAGTTCGACATCTGTACATCCACCCTCAATGTTTGAAAAATAAACCTACTGGTAAAGTGTGCTTTTCATTTAACCGCCAGACCCACGCGCATTAGCATCGGGTCCGAGGTTATACCCAACTCAAGTTAGCTCTTCGCTCTACTTTCCGGGCAGTCGTCTTGCGTAAAAGCCTGGTTGACCCCTCCACTTATACGGGGAGGTTTATCAGTCGGCCATAGGCAAACAGTTGCTGTTGTTTCCACCCACCCCTCAAAGTTAAATTTTTAGTTAATTAAAATTGCTGGTGTTGCACAATAAGGGCGGTTTGGGAAAAGGCAGAGGTAAATTTGTTAAAAGTGCCACTTAAATGCTTTCATGTGATTCTAACTACACTGTTCCGCTCACATCTTACTTTGTAGGTGGAATGCTTGAATAAGTCAGGACTTCTTGCTGGAAACTAACAAGGCCCTTTTCAACTTAATGGTAATTAAGAGGATAGGTAACACTCGAGAAACCAACATTCTTCACATTCAGATCCTTTTCTGGAAGAATGCAAACTTGCATTTATCAATTAGGGTGCCGAAAACTGAACACCGGTTGAGGTGTGCCTGCATGAAAACTTGAACTTTCCGATTAATGCGATTCTAAGCCTACTTAGGCGCAATGAGGCCTTTTAATCTGTCGGAGTTACCACTATAACCGCATTTGCGATGACATTGGTCTGAAGGTGTGAAGAATGAACTGTAGCCACAAATTAAAGTCTGAATCTGCGGTAGTGTGATGAATTAACTTCGACCGTCACGGCAGTATTCAAGAAAGGTGTGAGTTACGATGACCACGAACAACACTCGTGGGACACGGTCAACGGCAAGTTTAAACAGTTCCGATCAAATTCAATAAATCACCAGGGGTAACACGTTCAGATTATCCGGTAGACGGTGAGGGTCTACCAAGCGTTACTTCGGGTCCATCAGCAAACACCAAGTTCATTTTGACTCAACTGTGAAAAACTCGGTGCCTCGGTAGGTTTCAAACCCAACGACAGCAAGGGGAGGTTTTAGACTAGCCAACGCTCTAACCATCTGAAATACAAGTTCCCACCGGACGACGCGAGTTTAAGAACATTTGGGTCTAGTTCGTCCACCCAGTCTACTTCAGCGGATTATCCAGCCGACGGGGACGGGCTGGCAAGCATTAGTTCAGGTCGATCAGCGAACACAAAATTCTTTTTGAATCGACTGTGAAAAACTCGGTGCCTCGGTGGGATTCGAACCTACGCACTATGCGGAAGGCTTTAGCAAAGCCAACGCTCTAAGGACTTGAGCTACAAGTCCCCATCGGACGACCCGCGTTGAATTACATTTGGGTTAGTTTACCTATCCAACCTACTGCGACGTCTTGAATCCAATCACATCTGACACAGTAAATCGAGTGCTCAAGTAGGATTCCCCAGGTAATACATCTAGAATCCACAGGATGACTACCAAGCCCACGTAATTCAGAGATGAATTTGCAGATTTCAAATAATTTAACTAACTGTGAAAACATCAGTGCCTCGTTGTCTCAGATTTAGTGAATCCCAGACGTTGCCCTACGCTGGAGGTGTAAATTAGACCCAAATTTGAATAAACACGCGTTGTCCGGTGGGGCCTTGTAGCTCAGATGGTTAGAGCGTTGGCTGTACAAAAGCCTCCTCTCACTGTCATGGGTTCGACCCCACAGAGGCATGACGTTTTTTTATAGTTTGGTCATAGTGAATTGTTCAAAATCCAGCAAAACACCTCTGAATACCAAATTCTCAATAAGCACGTAACCGGTCTTCGCGTTCCTGCAACGACAAGCTCCTGCCACCTTGCCTATTCTCCTGCTTTAGATAGCCTCCGTCGGCAGTCTGTCTGGTCAAAAAGATAATCCTTACATTCCCTGCTGCATCCAACACAATTCTACGCAAACTACTCCAGCCAGCTTCCGCTATGCATGCCGTCCCCAAGTCTGCTGCAGTGTAGGCTAACCTCCTTCTCTAGTCATAACAACCCCCATCACCACCACCGCCACCACCGTTGATAATTCGACTATCGCGAACGATTGGGTTCAACGTATCTCCCATGGAGTGGAGGGTGCAGGAGGGTTACTCGGGATTGAATTCGTTTATGGTGGGGTAGACTTGTGTAACCTCTGCCGCCTAATCCCTTTTGCATTCACCTCGTCTCGATGACAAGACAGTGTCAAAGGAATGACCGTAGGCACAGACTGTGTGCAGCGTGGCATTCACGACCCGATTTCAGACACGTGTACCCATCTTTTGCAGAGGGCGGCTGAAATTCTTATCATAACACGGTGACACAGAGACCACACTCCTAGGTCGGCATTCCGTCTGAGTGTCAGTCATGAGAGAAGCGATTTACTAGGTCAGTTGGCGGACTTTCAAGGTACGACCTTTTGAGCGTCGTGATAGACTTAATTGTAGCTCGGGTTTGGGGAGAGGAGGGGAGGGGAGAGGGAGAGTAAAACACCACGATTCCAGTCAGCGCCAGAGAGAAGGTGGGTCCCGGCGGGTGGCTGGCTTGGTGGCTTTGAGCCGTGGCAACTGTGGGGCCTGTATGAAGTTCATCTGTGCGCATAGGACCGGTCCACGTAGCCTGATTACAGCCGCCTCTGCCGTAGCCAACACGCGCTGCCCAAGAAGTTTTGGATAGCTTGATGGGACCTTGTAAATCACCTGAAGGCCTCTCTGGCGTCCACACGGTGGTCTGTGTCTACCATGTGCGCGAGCATCGAGCCGTTGATATTCTTTATTTGACCCTTTCCTGACAATGCTGGAAGATGTGCTTTTATTCTGTTGGATAAACGTCGGCCGTATCTTTTAATTCCTTACTTTAGTAGCCATATAAATGATGTACAGGCCTGCAGAGAATTTATCGAAAGCAGAGGTAAGCTCGCCAAATTGCCTTTCGATTTGTACAATGGGAATTTTCGCAACTCTAAAACAGACTTAATTGTTGTAAAAAAGATGAACACATGATCTCTGGGACAGAAGATGCATTAGTCAGAGCTGTCGGTGTCGTACGGGAGGTCAGCGTCAGAGACAGTGGGAATGCGATATCAAATGAGCTGTTTTTGTAGTCAAGCCATGAAGGGGGGGGGAGGATATAAGTGCAGAGGGTGGTATTCGCGATGAGCTGAGTCCCACGCCGTCACACGGTGGCGTGACAGCTGAACCATTGGCTAAAAATTGGGTCTCGCGTCTTGGCCGCGGGAACGGTGCGCGTGATAGCAGAGGAGGGGGGGGAGGTATACCAACGAGTCTGTTAATACAGTTGGCGTCAGACACCCAGGTCTCTAGCAGTTCTCCCCCTGTCTTACTGCTGGTCCAAGCAAAAATCTACGTGCTCGCCAAGTGGAGTTCGTGGCCTTCCCCCAGGGTGTGAGTGGCGACCTGAGCCAAGGGGTCGCCCCTCCGGACCGCCCGTTTATGCTCCGTTATTCGTGAGCTAAGTCGTCGTCTGGTCTGTCCTGTATGTTGGCGAGGGCTGTCCCGACATGGGATCTGATAAACGACACCCGATTGTTCTCCCACGTGTAGTCGGTCCTTCACTCGCTCGAATTTGTTGCGCATGGTCGCTGTCGGACGGTGAGCGATATCCACGCCGAGCTCTCCAGCGATACGTTCCATCGCTTCGGACTGCTCATTTGATGCCGCATTCTGACAGTCTCTGACGATGGCCTCCTTTACGGCACCGAAAGCTCAGAGTAATGCACATTCTGTCCCAGAGAGCGTGCGTTAATCTTCTTTACAAAAAGAACCTGGGATTCGCATATTCGCTTCCATCCGTGAGACTTAATTCTGTTATATGTATCATAAAGAAGGATGCTTTCATGTGTGTTGGGGAAGGTTTTTTTCAGTGCTCATCTACCTCTCTGCCCCCTTATTTCATGTGCGTGTTTGAGCCTATCAATCAGACGATGTTGGGGCTGAATCTCATGGCTGTTGCGGTGTGAAGCCCGCGACTAGGCGTCTCATGCGCAGCCACGGATCCTGTGCTGCCTGACCGGCGTATGTCGTGATCCTATCGGGTCCATGGGGCGGGCCGGTACCACCAAAATCATGATCCACACCATTTTTCATGTGACTGACTTTGATCTCTGCGAATAACTAGTCACCTCCGCGCAATGGAAGGGCCACCAGGATGCCGAATGTTGAATTCCGCCCTAGAGATTGCTGTGTAAAGTGGTGCAAATCCAGATGACGGACTTTTGATATTACGACAGTGACAACTTTCAGATGATCTTGTTGCCAAAACTGAGTAGTAACTATAATCCAGCAGGCTAGAGAGGAAGAGAACACTTCTTCCATCTGAGCGCGATCCTGCCCCTAGGGACTAGCGACATAGAGGAATCTCAGGGCACATCATGGAACACATTTTCATCAACCGATGTTCATCTCACTCACAGTCTACCAGCGTGGAGAGCGTTAGGCAAGGTAAAATGTTCACTGGAAAAGACAAGACTAACATAGATGCCCTAAAGTCTCCGCATCTTTGTAATTGTGCCAATATACTGGCAAAACGCTGCTCTAAGTAGTTGTCCCTGAGTTCAAATCCCGAAATGTCTGGCATTCCTAGACAGATGAAGTCCTGTGGTGGAGACTCTAACTGTACTAAGGCGATTCATGTAACTTCTCCGTAAACACTTCGGATTGGTCAACAGTCAGGTTCTTTGCAGTTAATTAATTTGACACACCGCTACGTTTCCTGTCCTTTCTCAGTAAAGCAACTGGCCACTACGATACAGCCAAAGCAACCCAAAGCTGTATGTCGACAGCTTCCTTTCGTAACTGTTAACTGCCATTGACAACGAGGGTGATCGAACTGAGCTGGAAAATTGGTCAAACACGCATTTGAAGTCTGTGAAAAACTGCTGGACATCGGTCATTTAACGCGAATGCTTGCTGACACAGGGTCACAACATCACGACGACGGGACATTTAGCTATGTAACCAGTATTCGTGATTTTGGCAACAGGTTTCCTCTGAGAGAACGATTGGTAATTACCAAGAAGCATTTTGACGGCCACAGGCTTGTAGATGTACTTCTGCTTAGAACTTCAAGATTGCCATATTCCGTGAGGTCTTTAGATCGCTTATTACTACTACTTGCTTCATGCTAGTAGTGTAAATTTTATTGAAGAATAGTTTCGACATTAGGGTGCCTGCTTTCTTGATACTATTTGCTTGCAAAGGAACCGCGAATAGTTAGAGGAATTATTTGAAAAATCAAAAAGCAAGATAGACGAAGTCAATCGAATTTTCGAATGAAAGCAAGGTAATTGGCCGAACTAAAGACGTCGGTAACCTTGGGTGTATACGTGCAATTACTTCTGTTTAATCACTAATAGGGCTGTCTGGAGAAGGCGTGGGAAAACCTCCCATAACTCATGCTTCCTATTTTCAGTCAGCAGTCCCCGCGTGGGGTAGTTTTTTATAATTTAAATTTAAGGGCAAGCCGATGGGTATTTAACGGTGGCGCTTCTCCTTAAAATTTCAGCCTTGTTCTAGGATATTTGTGAAGTTACTCGAAACGACTGATCATAAAGTGAAATAAGCTAGCCATATTGGGCCATTATTTTAGTTAATGAAATGTAATCGAGTTGATTACTTGGCAGTTCGAAATTCCTAAAAGGAGACCGCTTCAGTTTTTGTCATTCTGCATTCCGATGAACAACCTTCGTCGTCCTTCCACCGTCTCCTTCACTGTGCATCGAAAAGAATGATGTATACTTCTGACAGGTGCATGATTCACTGACCAACTGCATCAGAGTTCACGTCAGAAATAAGTCTAGACCGAGGTCGGCTGATTATCGGTAGACGGCAGTCAATAAGGCTCTGTGCTTAACCTGTAAGTCAAAATGCAGAAAATGAATGGAATAACCGCCATTTTCACATGGTTTGAGACAGACTGGCTAAGTAATACTTTATTCTGGCACCCCATAAATAGTCATCTTTTCACCTATTTCTTATTTTACCGTAGTTAGTCTCATAGCAAAGGGCCTTTCGATCATTATATATTTTTGAAAACGTTCGTATGGTGAAATCAAAGGTTAATGGGTCGTACTTTTGCTTAATTTGTGGAACGAAACTTCGCACATAGTAAAGAAAAAGGAAGAATTGATCGTTCGGCCGTCGATTTCATTCTCCGGACTGAGGTAGTAAAAGTCCGCGTTAAGGACGTCTCGTCTTGAAAAAAAGGTCTACTTAAGTAGCTTTCATTCTTCCCATTGATTTTCAATGGTCTTGCAAATTAAGATATATTTTATAGAAACCTAGGACAAAATATGTCTTCCTTTAGTCATTTCATATAGAATCAGGTCATCTTTATGCATTTTGCTTGCAAACGGAGTATAATTGGGCTCTGAAAAAGTTACTTATAAGACGTTTTAGGGCCGCGCAATGTCCATTAATATAGCATCAAACTTGTCCGTTTACCACTGTTTCGTATGTAGTGCACAACATCATTCGCATCCATTACAAACTTTTATGAACACTGTATTGTATCTTTTTAAAGGCACAAAAACAGACGTGATTTTCTTTACGCAGAAAGCATGCACCTTGCAGACTTAAATTACTAGGCGCTAATGCAACAAATGATCGTGCTACAAATTATTCTAGAGTCACAAAACACTTTTAAAACATCACTACATTTCTTATTCGGGTACAAAATGTAAAAATAACGCAATTCTCTATACAGCGACCGAAATCAAGTATTCATTTGTTCGGGATTTCTATAAAATATATCTTAATTTGCAAGTCCATCGAAAAGTACTGTTTTTACAGGCGATTAAAAAGCCGCATATTCAAGAGCTGGCATCCTGCCAAGTCCGAAATACTATAGGATTTTGTTGCAAAATAATCGGTAATAGAGAGAGAGCGGAATGCTTTATTTTGAAAATAACTTTCAAAACTTTCAGAAAAAACGGTTGTCCAGTACACAGTGATTACCATAAAGATCAACAGGTATTGGACAGGTGGACATAATTATCTATGAAGAAAAAAGGACTTTAAGGTGCAAGATCGAGTTTTAGTTTTTGTTTTTCAACATCTTTGCAGGTGAGATGCCGGGCTAGAAATGGCAGTATGTAATTCCGATAGGCCGAAGTGCGGCAAAGGATGTGGCGGAAGCATCGACGCATGGGGCGTAAGGATTTCGCAGCCATTCACACATTATGAAGGGGATGGACGGTGTCATTCAGAATTCGGTCAGCGAATTGCTCCACCGAGTTGAAGTGTCGCTGCACGATGCTATCAACTAAAATATGATAGGAAACACCAGCAGCAAGGGCGAGCATTCGAATGACACGTTTAAAAATGATTAGATCTTTTTTAAGCAAAGCTGGAAAAATAACTGGGGAACAATAAAGGATGAGTGGAAGAATACAGCCATCTATGAATCGCCAGATTAAGGACTGGGGTGTGTGATATGAACGTAGACGATGAATATAATAAACAAGTTTTTGAATTTTTGTTAAAAGGGTTTCTATATGAAGACAGAAAGAGAGATTTGAGGATAAAGTAACACCTAGGTTACGGAAAGAAGATACCTCATTGGGAAGAATATCCAAAGGTTCAGGAATGGGAGAGGGTCGCAATCGAAACACACACTGTACTGATTTCTGATTGTTGAGTAGGAGTCCATTATTCGAAGACCATGCGGAGACGTGATCTTAGCCATCCTTTAAAGAATGCAAATAAGTCAGGTTTTTGAGTGGGTGGCCCACGACCAAGTCATCGGCATACTTAACATACAGGCAGTCGTTTGGCGATCTCAAATCATCAGTATATATGGAGAAAAGATGAGGGGATAAGATGGAACCTTGTAGAACTCCACAATTATTTGGAAGAATAGAAGATTTTCTCTTTCCCGACTGGACAAACTGAGTGCGGGAGGAAAAATAATCTCTAAGCCAAGAGACAACCCAGCTCGGAGTGTCGCACGTAGCTGTTTGGTCAGGAGGAGTTGGCGCGGATTAGTGTTGAAGGCGGATGAGTAGTCGAGAAAAGCACTTGCATATGCACGGCATCCCTTGTCTAAGTCTCTCAAAGCTGAATGAACAACTAAAGCAACAGCATCCAAGGTGCTACGCTTTGCCTTGTATGCAAATTGTAGTAGATCAGAAAAATTGACGGAGGAGTACTTAAGGGAATCTAATGCAACTCGTTCAGTAACTTTCAGGAGTGCAGAAGAGCAGGCAATAGGACGGAAAGATCTAGGAGCAAAAGTTAAAGATTTTTTTAGGGATTGGGGTAATTCTTACTGTACGCCAGGCGTCAGGAATCTTGGACTCTATGAAGGATAGATTAATAAGGTGGGTCAAGACGGGAGCTATCTGCGAACAGCAAGACTTAAGGAGAAAAGGAGAGACACCGTCCGGCCCAGCCGCCGTTGACCCGCGAATCTTTTTGAGATGTTGTTCCACTGTTGTCACAGTCACAGGAGTAAAGCCACATGGTGGTAGGTAAATTTCGTTTGAACGAGAAAGGGAGTCATTAGAGGTACAGATAAAATTCCGATTTAAAGAGTTTAAATCTACGTCAATGGGTTCAAGTATATTACTATAGTACTATACAGCACCTAATTAATTCTTCCTAATGGAAAACGCATTCCAGAATTTCAACCGGCATTTCTTGAGGTAGGTCACTCCTTGTAATATGGGCGTTCAAACTAAGCCCGTTTTTGAATAGAAACAGAATCCACCTTGCCAGTGTTCGTCAACTTCACGAGGCTCCACCTGCTTGTTGCTTTGTGGAGGACACGCCAGACATTATAAAAGCGTTTTGGGAATGGAATCCCCAGCCAGAAGTGGCCTTTTACATATCTTCCCCATCATCGTATACCATCAACTTCTTGTCAGTTTCCTACCCAAAAAATTTGACATTCGGCGTATAAGACCAGTAGCCTGACAGCTGCCTCCTAGGAGGTTTGTTAGTTTTTTACCACATTCTTCGCTTTCCTGGGGTCGCATATTCACCTTAAACCCCATTTTACCTCTTTCTTGCCATCAGTTTGTGAAATTTCTGATTTTCTGCACTAGTGCAGAACCATAACTCAGTTTTATTTTCTGTGCTGTGGGTATACCATTGCCAACTCATTGCACATCGCATTGTCTTGATAGATTTCCTCTCTCGCAAAGGGAGATGTTTGCCGATATATTCTCGTCAATTTCGACGTTAACAAACTGTGCTGGTGGTGCGAACTACATAACCAACTGCCTCTTTTTAATATCCACTTGGCATAAGTCACATTTTAAACGATAAGAACCATGACCGAACCTGATGTGAGAAGTCACAAACACATTGCCAACAGAAGCCAAAAGACGAATCCCAAAAGACACGATGGCTGGGACAAGAACTGTAATCGTATGACGGTTCGGATGCCTGCTAGAACCCACCATCAGGGACAATAGCAGATACAAGTAACTCATTTACAAGGGGCTGCAGTAGTTATAGGATGCAGTAGTTATGTTACCGCATACGTTTGACTATTAACGGCTCCATCCCCTTCATCAGAGATCGTTGCGCGTGGTGTGATACCTGTTTGATGACCGACATTTGCTTCGTTAATTGCTGCAATATCATTTCTTATACTGGATCTTGGTGTGATGATTGCTCGACAATCTGAACCACCGATTCTCGCGTAGGAAAAAGTGTTCTCCTGTGCAGTCCCCACCTGGCTAATTATTCCGCCCAGACAAAGTCTCGGCACCGAGTATGGAAGGTGAGGGCCGTTGCACTTGTTAATAGACTGAAGACCAGTGAACCATGGCTCATGCAGCTCGTAGCTCACGCGGTTGTCACCTCTAGCGAGAATTTCGGCCTCGTCGAAGGTAATTAATGCTGGCGTAAATGATAGTAATCGGACTATTAGAACCGGTGTTGTAAGCTGAACTAACCATCGCCTGGACTCCACAGTTTTTATGAAATTATCCGTTTAACTCTTTCGGTGTCCGCAATTCAGGATTATGTTTTTTCCTTCAAATGCCCTCACTTTCGCCCCTGTTTTCCCCATTAATTTACCAATGTAATCTCAAATATCGAACTGTCATTCCGTCGTTTGTCAATCCAAGCACAAATACGACGTATAGGCGCATATCTGTGGTAGTAAAGCAGTGAAAATGTGCGTCAGCTGGTCACTTTTTTGTAGCAAATTTCCCCCGTCTGTCAATGACAAAACTTATCGTTCCCAAGCAGAGCATATATTAGGCTGCGAGGGAAACTACGCGTTAAGTGGGGTTTATATTCTCAACGACAGATACTTGTCAAAACGTTACTAAGAGGTTTGGTTAGGTTTGTTACAAATTGAGCGCCATGCGTGCGCAAACAACACCCCAAAACCACTGCTCTATGTTTGTCGTTTTGGCAACTAAACGCTGAAGTCAGTTTCCACAACGGTCGGACACAAACATAACCGGACGAGTAAATTTCAGGAAAATATCCATGAACGAGACTTCATTTAGCGGCGCAATAAGGTTAGAAATCATGACAATAAACAGAGTTTTCCGCTAGGTACGATTAAAGGACAGGTGATTTCGCAAGGTGTGGTTGCAGATAGACGCAGAACATTTTTTAGAAGGAGCTGAAACATTAGGAATAATTTTACCGTACCGCATTGTGAGATATTAAATGTATGCACTGAACGCGAGGGAGAGGTCTAGGCTAAACTTCGATTAATCAATATGGGTCGGTAAGATATTGCTGCAAGTGACCAGCTCACCAAAATCAAAACGACGAGTTAGTTTTTGCATTTAAAGACCGCAGAGCAATTAATAAAGCATTTGGATACGAAGTGGCGGAAGAATACCACACCGAGGCATCGTAAGCCTGAACAGGTGTGCACCTAACGAAATCGTGTTTGAATACCGTTAAGTCTAACCCGCTATAAATTACTTAAAAGAAGATTAATAGTGATGTGTCAGTCAGTTTTCGTTGTCTCGGTTCCATCATAAAATTGAGATAAATTATTTTGTCAGGCAAGAGGAAGACCGGATTAATCTTTATACAGAGTAGACGGAGCAATGTTACTAAACAGTTGGAAGGTTGTTTAAAACGTTAAACTTTCCATCATCTCAAGAGCAAATTCAAAGTCGCTTGGGTGGATAAATACTGTGTATAGCCTTCAAAATTCAAGTAGTGTTTTCAAAATAAGATATATTTTATTCTTAACAAGTTTTATATGTGAGGTTCGACGAAATTTTAATCTGGCATTAATGAAAAAAAGGCTTTTGGAAGAAGACATAATAGCAATATTTATGTAAGCAAACAAAAGGCCCTGCAAAGACAAGATTTTGAGTCTAGCCTAAATAACAGAGACAATTCCTAAACATCGGGTTTAAAAATTTCGAAATTTAAGTAGATTTTAAAAATGCCTACACTTGCGCATCCGACAATAGCACAATGCCCCATAAAACAGCGGACTCTCTTTTCTAAACCCTTAATTTCCTTGTAAGAAAAAAATAAACTAGTTTTTTGCAAGACATAATGTATGCATGCGTAAGAAACCTCTTTCTTTAGGCAGATGCTGCTCAGTGAATGAATGGAGAACAGTAGGTCCTACATAATCGTCCGCACCCAGGCAAAATATAAATATATGCATTGTTTCCTTGCCATAAAAAAATTATACGGGTTTTTGTTTCAATTTTACGTCCAAACGTACTCGAATCTGACTAAAGCGGGACGTTTAGCTATTTAACGAACTAAAAAACGAATGCCATAACCAAACTTAACACTTGGTTATGCCTAGATAATTTTAAATTTTTCAGCTTTGCTGTAAATGCGCTTACTTACCTAATATATGTTAATATGGGGAAGATCACTGTTGTCAGAGTATTGATGAAGACCCCTGTTTCTGTGCGCATCTTAATGGTTAAAAAACGCCGAACCCCACAACGGAAAAACCGCCAGATGAAACAGGAGTTGAAGATAACAAAATTTTAAATGCATCATCTACAACATACTACAAACAGTTTCATGCAAAGCTCAATATTAAAAGAGATAAAATATTGGTCGCTTTTAATATTCAAAACTGAACAGTGATTTAAATAGATAGACATAACTTGGTTCCAAAGCCTAAATATCGGCAAACATGCATTCCATTTAACAATATGCCTTTTGCTTAACACGTTTAAAAAGCTTACAAAATGCGCCCTGCGACAAAGCAGTTGTTAAACCCCTATCATTGTAGGCGTTTATCAATTTAGGGAAGCTCTCTGAAGGCACACGCAAGCAGGCAATTTGGCATTAATCAGAGTAGGCCAAGAAACGTGGCATGAGCTTCAGAAAAATGTAAAAGAAGTTAGAACCTTAAAATTAAATTTACTTATTCTTTTCAGAAAAGGATTCTCCAGAAAACCTAGACTCCTACATCTTTGTGACAATCCTAAATGAACAACACGAAACATTAAAGGGACGAAAGTCGTTCTGCAGTCGAGTTTGCCACGTTTATCTTACAAACGCATATGAATTTCTAACTTAACAGTCTAAGCAGAATGATAATATACATAACGACGGTGCGGATGATAACATAATATAGTAAAAAAAGCAATGCTTTGGATGTTTGCCTCAATCACTAATCACCCCACTATGTTGGATAAAAACCAGGGTAAACTGGTAGATCTTCCATTGTTTCTCAACAACTAAAGTAGGTAGGCTAACGCATGAAATGTCAACCGAAACTTCAAAATGCATTTTTGTTTCTTAAAGGTGGATTAATTAGGGTTGTAAAACTAATTAGTCTACTGTATAATTTTAACAAAATTCAGTTAGTTCAGGATGCTGACTTTTGATCATGGCTACCTATGAAGTATGCCTTTCTCTCATTTATTAGTGATGCCCCTTACGGTCCAATTATATTTCATGGAATAAATACATGAAAATATAAATTCGTCTGCTCATTCGCTAGACTATTACGTCTTCGTCCAATTGTATACTCAAAGAAATGGTATTATTTGGTTTTCAAAAACTTTTCTAATTCCCGAATAAATTTGAACCCGCTGCCGTCACACTTGCTTTCAGGGTTTCAAAACAGCAAGTCATGTATTTTCCGCGTGCAGTTAGCCATACATTTCTCCACGGTATTTAGAGGAGATCATAGAGGGTCCATAAAATTTAGCAGTGGATTTGATCCATATTGCTAACATTACAAGCCGCATTGGTAAATGCTGAGACATGACGTTTTATGAATGCTTTGATGGGACCCCCACGGGTCTTTAATAAAAAAATATATTATCTTATCATATTAATAGTCTCACAATTATAAACTTATTTAAAGCCGACTTATGTCCTTCTTTCGGATATAAAATTGAAAGCAGATGTAATTTTCTACCGAATGAGTAGAAGAATGAATATTTAACCTGTAGTTTCCACGAAATGTAATTGGAGTTTTAGGCGCATCGAAAATCAAAAAGAAAAATGCATGCTCCTTATAGAGTGCAGTTTTTGTATGCAGCCGAAAGGAAGTTCTTTCGAAAGACGGCATCTTGAGTAACTTTGATCCCTATTGCTAAGTTACACGCAACATCGCCACATGACGTTTTATAAGCGGCCATTTCATGGTTTTTAAAGGTCTCACAATTAGAAGCTTTTTAAAACCGAATTACGTCCCTGCTTTGAGGATTACAATGAAAAAAAGACGTAATTGTCTATCGAATCGGCAAAATAATGAATAATTTTGTACATGTTTTCCATGAAACATAATTTGACTTTTCGGACCATCGAAAATCAATAAGAGAAATGCGCGCTACTTAAGTAGTCATTTTTTAGAGAGTATATTTTTGTGCAGCCCCAAGGAAATTTGTTCGAAAGCCAGTGTCCTGCAATAACTGAATTATTATAGAACTATACTGAAGACTGATAAGTTTTATAACACCACCTAATTAACCTTTTTGAAAGGAAAGCGCATTTTGCAATTTCAGTTGACATTTCATGAGTTAGCCAACGTACTGTATTTTCAGAATTCTATTGCATCGTTTGGTTTGAGAGTATAATGTCGCAATATATACAAACACACGTTTATTGCTACCGTTAATTGTTACATCAGGACATAATTGTCGCATGCTCACATAGCGTCATGCGTAGTGACGTTAACAGTCAGTTGTACACAAATAAATCGACCAGCGAAATGCATACTAAAAAATATATATGGTAAGGAGTGCGCACCGGGCGTATTACGTGCTCAGCCATCCCTTGTGGCACGGTCTAGAACTCCACAGGCACCCGCACTGCGACTGTAGGGGGCCCTGAGGATACCGACAGGAGCAGCGGAGATTGCGATGACCGTTTCTGGTTTATAAGCCGTCATCAGGCAGTCATGTTCAGGAATAAAGGCGAAAGTTCGAGTCCCAGCCGTTTTTAGAAGTGGAGGAAAAAGATGGCCAAGCACCAGAACATAATCAGCCCTCCCGGAGCCTTGCAGCTCCTTAGACTCAAAACTGCGGCCTATTTGCTAGACGTCCAAATCCCTAATCACTGAGCATGGCCTCATTCAACTGTTGGTTTTGACTGGATATTTTTTGCGACGGTACGTGTGCACTATTCAATCGGGGCTCGATCTAGAGTCCAGCTGGCGGTCGCATAGCGGCTGGTATTATACGTAATAAGAAATTTTCGACAAAGGTAAGGGGGACTAGAACGGCCGTTTCCCGCTTATTAGTTGTAATTGGTTAGCCATAGCCAACCCCGTGTTTCCGCAACCCCTGAGGCTTGAACCCACGACCTTTTGGCTAGATGGCCAACTCTCTAACTATTGAACGACGGTCTCGTTTTCCATTCAAATTTGACCGGGTATGGATGGTATTGGAGCGTAAATCAATCAGGTTTCAGGACCTGCTCGTCCTGTCGTCCGTAGGGGTCCAATGTATGCAGAACGAGAAGTAAAGTTCCTCTATTATGACGAGGAATGTACGTCGTTGAGAAACGATTTCCTGACTGACGTGACATCTTACAACGTTCGAAACAAAACAGCGTGTATTATTTTAACCATCCTTTAAAATTTCAGGACTTTCTAGGCCAGATGTCCAGGAATTAGCGTTGCTAGTTAAGTTTAACTTAGTACCACGCCGCCACATGGCATCGAGTTCGTTTACGTAAACTTTGTCATCATTTCCCGCTGCCTAATGAAAATATCAGCTAGTTTTACACAAATTAGAACAAAATCTGTTTTAGCTTTGAAGATATTAGTTGAAACCTGGAGAATCTGCCCCATATCCTACATATCGTAATCTACGTGAGGGTCTAAGTGTTTACTCCAGACAGAATGGTAAGTTCCGATTTTCAAACAACCTTCCGTCTATGCAACAACACCGTCCCCCTACTGGATATAAAGACTAGCCCAGTCTGCTTTTTTATTTGAGGAAATAATTCATCTTAATTAGAGTATAGAATCAAAGCAAAGAAGGCAGACTGAAATGTCACAATTAATCTTCTTGTAAGCACTTTACGGTGGACTAGATTTAACAGTCCCCAAAAGACAATTTTAATGAACACAAACGCGTTCACGTCTGTAAACTTTCGACGAGACATGCTCTCTGCCATAAATTTAAAACGTTTCACCTGATATTTTAAGGTTTCCGGATGTTCAAACGAACTAGATATTCCTATTTTCTTTGAATCGTTACGTACAATTAAGCACCGTTTGACCGCCTACAGTGTTCTAGATTAAGCCGGGACGAGTTGGCGCTATAACCTGATCGGCGCGGATCCCAATTTTACAGTTAATGGATCCATCAAAATTGATCAAACAACGGGTCTACAGCTGAATGTTTGGAGCGCTGGAATCCTTATCAACAGGCCGCGGGGTTAAGTCTCAAGGGTTGCAAACCCGGCTGAATATGATGGCTAATATGGCAGAAACTCGTGTTCGGGACTCCCTTGTATTTGTCAGTAATTTTATTTAGTATACACATATAGTTGCACATAAGGAACTAGTAAAAACGACAGAATGAACTGCGATAAACACATTTTAGACGGTTATCCGGTGGCTGCCTTAAATATCTATCCCATTTTTGTCTATAGCCAACTAACTATTATGCAGCTGCCTATGAGAACTTTAGATCAAGTCCCAGAGCACAAACTGGTAAACAAGTCTGGTAAGCTGATTTTGTAAAACAAACATTTATTATACACAAATCATTGGAAATAAGCCAGACTTTATTTCTTTCCTAGAGAACGTATTTGGGTTCAAAATCTACCTTACAAAGCATGCCTAGGAATTTTACATCGGACAGGAGCTCCAAGGCAACAACGCTTCCCTCCGGATCCACACGGCTACAGCGTAGCAAGTTCTTTCTATTTTCGTCCTTAATGCGCGATGTTAGTCTTTAAACATATTTGCATAGTTATCCGCTGACAAACAGCCTGAAGATTAATTAAAAATCGGTCAGAATGCAGTTCATCCAAGTTAAGCATGTTACGGCGGAATGCTTGTTAGGAGGTAAAGCTCTTAGAAGAAACCCACACGTGGAAAAACACAACATCCTGACCAAAACTGTCATTGATAACTTCAAGACAAATCGCATCGACGTAGACATTTTGCCGGCAAAAATATGGTTCCATCGAAGGAGGCATCTTGAGACAACTTTCGCCATAAATGAACCTGAACATTACCAGGAAAACTGAAAAAGAATTGTGTGTAGAGGTTGTATTTTAGAACCGTTGATTTATCTTCAAAAATACAACGCCTCCTAAAAGGCAATACGTAGAACTCTGGTTTTGGTGAAGTTATGCTTATGTGCCCGTATGATAAATTTGTATTTGAGTAAAAATCGTTTCAATGCACCGTCGTAGCAAAGAGTAATGCCAGGAACTACTGAAGCCGAATGTGTCCGATTTGGCGGATTGAAGACGCTGCAGTAGTTTGGGAGGCTAACTGAACCCAGATGTGATTTAACTCTTGTTCCCCGGTGAAGCGTCGTAACTCAGCTGGCTAGGGTGTTGGCGGTAGTAGAGCCTTCTTCTGCTATCGCGGGTTCGAATCCCACCGATGCGCCCAGTTTTTCATAGTTCGATCAATATGAATTAACAGGTATTGTAGCTTTTTCTCATCTGGGCATTTACTGAGCAAATATAGCTTGCAGACGTCATAAAGGCAGTAGTTGTCATCGCTCTTCGATTTCGCGATCTCTGCAAACCTTTCGAACGTAAAACGTAGAGTTGCTCTTCGTTCCCTTGGTCTCATATGTGAGTTTGTTTAACATTTCATGTGAATGCCCTGCTAATCTAAGTGAATTTTTGAGGTCGCCTATAAAAGGCAATTCTGAAATTGTCATAGTGGCTCTTTCAGTACTTTTAGCCGCAATGAGAATACTACGAGTGGGGGTAAAAAAGTGAACCTTTGCCGATCTTTTTGTGAATTCCATAGCAGAGAACAGCAGGTTTTAGTAATTATTCTGCGTCAGGTTTTCCTTATTTTAGAATTTCTTCTAACATCTGCATTAACTGGACTGGAAGTTGTGGCTAGCATATTTTTGCTCATTTGCCATTTGTAATCACTAAGAATTAAAAGCTTTTATAATTCGGCTATATTCCAGTGAAGTCAACCGTGCAAAATCACATGTCGGACGAAATTTGATCAGTTGTTTTCCATTATTGTTTCAAATCGGACGTTGCCCTAGGTGGTTCTTTCATATTTTTCGAACTTATTTACATGTCCCAATGTTTCGACTATTTTTCAACTCAAAATAATTTCCAGCGTTAAGTCCGTGCAAGCATGGAAAAGCCAATGCATCAGAGCCAGTCCTCTACGTTGCCGATAATTTATGTTCAAAGTAATTTATAATGACATTTCTCTTCCCAATCTAAATTTCCGCGTAACTAAACATCATGTTTTCGGAAACGAATAAACATGACTTTGTATCCCACAGTAGCAAATAGAGGTAGGTCTCTCCTCATTGACATGAATTTGTACCATGCCCATACTGGCATACGGGCGCCCTGATTTTTGATTTCTACTGAACCCACTAACAAAACACAAGGCGTGAATACTGACCATGTTAACTGGAGATCATGGCCTGATAGTCGCAATAAAGGATATCTTCTGCTATCCTACAAAGTGGCCGCGAATGTGACTTGGGTTCGATTATGTTAACAGAGAGACGAACTTGCCCGCAACTAACTCGTTCGCTCCTCTCTCTCCATCCACAGTTCGAAAACCACCGGAAATAAGCGTCAGTGTAGTGGCTGACGAAGTTGGTCAGTCCGTTCACGCGTTTGACTGCAATGTTTCAGGGCAAAATTTGGTAGACGGTGCCCCCAACGTACCCATTTGAGCGTGCCGTAGAGAACGCATAAGGAAGGAGCCACTACAGACTGACCCCCTAGTCTTGAGTAGGATCGAGCTGCGACACCACCTGATATCCTCCCATTTCACAGCATGTCGGATTTATTACAGTGGGGAAATGGATGCACTGACTGATCTGGTATGATTACAGCCATCCAAAGCGTGTCACGCACAGGGAGGACAGCAATGCGGAGATCGGGCTGACTCCGTGCAAGAGAAGAAACGCCTAACTGCACTTGCCTAGGCTCAATGGACCGGCCATTGATCCATCTATGAACACGCTGGTGGAAATGTCTCCATTTCGGTTGGAAACGGTGACTGTTGCTGACACACACTGATCTTTTGATGCAGATCTCCAAAAGTTCCCTGGATAGCCCACTAGACATATTACACATGGTATTATTAATGCCCAATGGGAGTTAATGGTTAATTTGTACAAATTTAGAAGAAGATGAGAAGGCGGTCTCTAAAAACCATTGATTTATTCACCCGACATTTCGAACTCTTGCGCGAACTCATTGTCAAGAAATGAACGGAAGGGTAGGACTTTATTTCGTAGCCGTACCTGTTAGGAGCTAGGGTTAGGGGTTAGGCTGGGGCTTGTCTACCGCAGGTACGGCTACGAAACAAGATCCAACCAAGGGAAGTCTATGGTATATTGAGAAATTGACTCACCCCCACCAGAAACGACCTGCGAATATGCGAACGAGTCATTTGCGAAACGTCCACAGGAAGGGGAAGCGATTCGTGTCGTTTTGTTTTAACATGTACTGCATCCAGGTAACTAGAATCATCAACACAGTACAAAACACTTGAGGAAAATTTAGAATACTTATTTTTTGACGTGCGCCTAAGACTTTAAAATTAGCGTCTTTCCATTGTAGGGAGAAAAAGGAGATTTGCGTCAAAAAGAGGCGGTTAGAAAAAATATTGCTGTTATGTTTTAATTTGAAAAATCCGCCACTTAAATTCATCATTAACATGAGGTAGCTTATGCTGCACACACCGAAAGTGGATTTAACGCTTTAAATTTAAGCTTTTGACGTAGAAATCAGTGAGGTTTCAGGGGGCCAAAAGACTAAAAAAGTGAAGAACTACAAACGCTAATCGAGCAGAATCCCTGGGAGATATTCAAAACATTGTCAGGAATGTTGGAAGTTGGTAGACCCAGCGTTGGAATAAGTTAATGTGCATTAGGGACTGTACCAAAACAAGATATTTGTGCGCCGAACGAACAGACTGAAAAAAACAAGAAGAGTTTGGAACCCAGTATAAAATATCACTTTCAAGACACTCATTTTTGCGTCGAAATCTGACTAGTGACGGGAAATGGATCCTCGGCGATAAGAAAACACTTGTCATGACGCCTAGATAAATGGCAGCTGAAACTTACTCTCCGGAAATCTGAACTGACAAAATGGGTTCAGTCATGAGGTTTTAGTGTAAATTTCCAGCCAGCTCGTCGCTTCCGTCAGAAAAATGCTGTTAATCAGTCCATAGTGAGTAAAAGCATCACAGACGCGACACGGTGAATGCGGATTGCAGGTGTGTAAGTGCGTTAGGTATTTAACAAAAAAGGCATTTGAAAAATTGTGTATACAGGCCACTGTCTGCGACTGTCTACCAATACGAATGAGCTGGAAGAATAGTAGGTAGAGGGTTTACTTCGTACCATTTTGTTTTAAATGTTTTAGCAGGTATTGCATTTGGGAAACTAAGGACAGCAACGCATTAGAAGTATTTGAGCGAAAGTTTTATATTTAGTTCAGGTCATTTGGTTGACGCATTGGGATACATGAATTTTATTGTGCTGCACATGAAAGCCCTTTTGCAAAAAAGAGGCAGTTAAAGGAGACACCGCTTCTTGTGTAAATTTCGAAAAAATATTTCATTAAAAGCCGTCAGTTGACTGAGGAGGCTTACAATAAACATGTCGGGAATTGTTTGAAGGCTTTAAATTTGATGATAATTGAAGAAAAAGTAAGCGGCGTTCGAGACAGTTGGGAGAATTTGGAGATGAAGAATTGAAAAAGCTAG
This sequence comes from Spirometra erinaceieuropaei, assembly GCA_902702965.1. Lineage (NCBI taxonomy): Eukaryota > Metazoa > Platyhelminthes > Cestoda > Diphyllobothriidea > Diphyllobothriidae > Spirometra > Spirometra erinaceieuropaei. The sequence continues at coordinate 877,550 of CACRXP010000168.1, forward strand.
TCGATTATGTGCCATTTTAGGCGCTCAAAAGGTTAAAGTGTTAGAAGCTGACAGATCCGCCGTTGGCATGAGTTTGCATGCCCTAAGTGTGCTGTAAAAACAAGAAATATAGCGTCGCATGAACTGACCGAAAGGTAGCAAGAGAAGCTTAAAACCATATGTGCAATGGTGCATGTAGGACACTGACTGTTGCAAAAAATTATGCCTATTGATGTGCGCATATCCGTTGCGAGGATTTAAATGGGAAATTTCACGGAAAGCACCTGAGCAACCATCAGCGTCAACGCTAAAGCTGAATATTAACGGAAGCAAACTTATACTATGCATTTGTATGAACCAAAGAATGAGCGGTGTATTATGATTCGGTGTGAACATCTGAAAGGATTACTGCCAAACGATGTGGATAATAATTAATCCATTTAATTCGAACGATGAACATATAAAAAGGTGAAATCTTACGGAGATTTGTTAACGTGATTTATAGACATGACGTAGAGTGGGCGATGAAAAATGTTACGCTGTTCTATGGCAAGTCCTATACCAACGTCGCTGCATTACTTCTAAATTTTTTTCATTTAATTCAACATGACCTCATTGATCGCCACCTGATGTTCTACGCAGAGCAGAAAAATTGGCCTGATCAATGGATAAGTCCAAAAGATGTACCGTGTTTCCTACGCGAAATGTAATTGTCACCGGCATAAAAGGAAAAAACACATAATTTCCAAAGAAGACTATGTTGAAAGAAATGAATAAGACATTTGTTCTTATATAAACGTTCTTTTATTCCATAAACACAGCGCAAATGTATTCCCACTCCCAATACATGCATATATATATATATATATATATATATATATATATTGGAGCATTTAAACCGGTTGCCGCAGGTTTGCGTGTACAGTATTGACGTCAGTAAAAACGCCGTCGCCATAATGAGCGTTAAGGCAACACTGGGAGGAAAAATTCGCATTTTAATAGACAGAGTAAGCGAATAGGGCAGAATGTGGCCGTTACACTAGAAGGCTTTTTTAGGGAACGTTTTCGTATACTAACCCCGAACAAATGCCACACGCACACCGTGCGTGGGTTTTTGTGTTTATATCCTTCGCTGACCTTTACAACCATGCGAAGGGAAGGAGTCGCATTATACATCCCGGCTTCTGGTCACCAGCACGGTAATCTAGCAGCAGGCTACGTGCGAATAATCCATTCTTCAAAAACGTTCGCGGACTTCCTATCAGACACCCTTAGAAGTAGATCTCTGCATCGTCGGTTTTTGCAAAGCATTCTTCATACACATTACAAAAGTTCATGGGGAATCTTCTGCCAAGGTTTTCATTGGAGCCAACAACGACGATGAGCTAGCTGGCTGTAGGATGCACAGCATTCTCTTTGTGAATAACTGGCCCTATACTTAGCCAACCATGGCTGGAAGACTACTTAAAGAAGTCTTCTAGTAAATGCAATATGAGAAAATTCGTTAGGTTTCTAAACTTGTGCCCTTTGTCCCTCATAAATTCCGGCTCTACCATCAGTCTGAATTATATCCACAACTCTTCAAAATGCCCCTTTCGACTTGGAAGCATATTGATAGTGGAGGAACTTTAGTACGAGGCTACGCAAATCCCGTTATCTTTTTTATTATTCACGGACAGGGAGCAAGCGCCTTTTTGGCAGTTTGGACAAGATTCTGTTTGGCCGCGGTTTACAGGTCATGCATATTTGATTAAAGCGAAACCTTGGCAGGCGGTCCAGCGGTGGCGCCAGGTATCCACACGGGAATTCGTCGGGAAAATAGCGTATGCATACATTAGGTAGGTGCTGTGGACTGCAGAACCACAAGTCCTGCTCTTCTGTGATGCTTCACTAGGCTGGAATTATAGTCCTTAAGGACACCAGAAGTACCTGCAACTACAATTTCCAGTTTGCTTAACTGAGGCTATTTTCATGAAGTCTCTAAGCCTACATCGAGCGAGAAGGTGTCTACACGCGACTTTTTCGTTTAAAGACAACTAGCAGTGTCTGGAGTACGATAGAAGAATTCTCACACTGTACCAAGACTTTCTGAAAATAAAACAGTATACAGCCTGTCAGTGAGGGCAAAATAGGAAGTTTTAGTAAGCATTTATTAGGAAGGCGGCTCAGTTGCAGGAATTGATTGATGTGACATTTTAAATCAACTGACATGGCAGTCTTCTGTAGATGCATTATGGGGAGATAGGGGTGCACAGAGAACGCAGCATTTATACAATATATTTGCCAAGTAGTAACACGCCCATCAGCAGTACAGTTTCTTGCAATAATGCATGATGTTATATATGTATATATATAGACAGAATGATATTACTGACAAAGACAACGGGGACTGGAATGGCCATTTCTGGCTTATTAGCCGTCGCCAGCCAGCATGACTGGCTGACGAAGTGTTCCACACGTCGGCGTTGGGTATGATTGGCTGACGACGGCTAATAAGCCAGAAATGGCCATTCAAGTCTCCTTTTTCTTTGTCGGTAATATCATTCTGCCTGTATCATGCGCCGCTGTGCGGCTGCTGGTTGGGCTCGAGTGAGAATCCATAAGGCACGAAAGAACTAGTGAGTTCCGTAAGAACGATCGGTGAGCGCCCCTAACATTATACAGTACCTGTGCTAACTCATGAAATGCCGAGGTCAAAATAAGAGTGGAAAATGTAGAGTATTTTTGGTGTTGTTGTGTTTATTTAGTTGAAATAAGGACGAAAAGGCCGTTTGCCGAAGGAAATTTTGATACGGATCTGTATATTTAAAAGAAAACGGGCCGCATTTCTGCGAAATCGGAGGATTCCTGATATTCAAGCAGTTTTCTACGCTATTAAAGCTTTCGGATCGAAATTCTTTGTGTTACCTTATTAATCTGTTTAAGATGATTAATAAAAGGACGAAATGTTTCAATAGAATATCGAACAATAAGAAAAAATTTAATTAAATATCAAGAAAATCAGGAAAATGCAAACAAATTATTTCTTATTATGTTCAGGAAATAACGTGCAATTCTTCGTCTAAAAATTCTATTTTACAAATTCGTAAAGTTTTATGTTTCAAAATACCGAAATAAAAAGTTTATCAGTGGGATTGTTTTACCAGACTGAAAATGCTTGTCGTAAACGAATATATAGTGAGTTCGCGCGACATGCCGTCACTTTGCTCTGCCACGCCAAACGATACCTATGTCTAAACAATACTTATCCGAAGTTGACTTCCAGCGCATTCGAAAATTTTTGGCAGAGGGAATCCCGCATGTGTCGTTAGCTAGTATTTTCAATATTAGCAAGGTCACTCTGTGGCGCATTATTAATGATAAAACTGTTCCTAGCAATAAGATAAGGGGACCCAAACGGTCCACAAGTAAGCAAAACGACGATTTTATTCGTCGTACATTAAAAAAGTTGCATTACATGCCCATTGAGACCATTCAACGGGAACATCTGTTGATGTTTCCTATGAACATCATTAGGAAAGGGATACAGGAATTTGAACTGCAGCGGCGGAAGGCCATGATTAAGCCATATTTAAGTAGAAAACTAATTATAGAACGACTTTTATTTGCTAAGAATTATATTGCTTACAGATCGTCACTTTGGAAGAGCATTTTCTTCTGCGATGAGGTTCTATTTTTAGACAAGCCTATGAAATCGCTCCAAACCGTCATATGTGGAAAGAACTTCCCAAGAGAACACATTACACCGACGGCAACATTCAAGAACTGTCGGCGGATGATGGTTAAGATGGCGAATAAATTCGGTGAGCAGCCTGTCTGGCGGTCAACATCCGACACCATCAACAGCAAGGTGTTTATTGCAATTGTAAAGGATGCTTTCGGCTACAACGGCATAAGTCGGCGCCGAATGGATACTGTAATTTTGCAGGACAATGCACCTGTCCACCGCTCTAAAGAGGTACGAATTTGATGCCGCTTGCAAATATAATCTAAAATTTTAGACAACAACCACCCTCTCCGCCATCGGCCTTTAAACCATTTTCATCCCGGCCAACAGTCCCGATTTGAATCCTATCGAAAATCTTTTTGGAATAATCAAAATAAATTGGCACAAAGCTAAGAAGACTCTGTCAATGCAGGAAAATTGGATTTCATACTCAATAATTACATTTTACAATACACCATAGATAACCTCGTCATGTCTATGTCTGACAGACTTTCTGCAGTTATTAATTCAAACGGACAATCAACAAAGTATTAATTTTTTGTATATGTTTCTGTCCTTAATTATTGTTGACCTTTTATGCGCCCTCCTCCTTTATACGCCCTCATACGTAGCCTTTATTAACTTGGTTGTAATATAGGCGTTTCTAGAAAATGTGACTTTTGTCGAAAATTATATATTATTATCTCAGTAAATAATATTTTCTTAACCAAACTTTGCTTTATATCTTTGCCACATCGTTTATTTTCCGCGGTCAGACTTTGGGAGCCTAGTGTTTAACGATTGTGCGTTTAAGTCGTTAACCTGTGTTAATTCATGACAATTCATGAGTTAACACAGGTACTCTATATATATATATATATATATATATATATATATAGGAAGATGGGCATCCCAAGAAACATAATTCGAAGAAGAATGAGTCCTTTGGGAAAATTAACAAACTTTATTTCGTAAATTTTCGAGACTGGTTCCCCAGCTCGTCTTCAGACGTGTAGTAAGTGTGAAAAAACAGTCAAAAT